>CM038146.1:332662131-332837846 GCA_021437245.1 Aegilops speltoides | reverse complement strand
CATCATGTAGAATCTCCATGAAGAACTCCGGTAAACAAAAGGAATGAAAAGAAAGAAAAATTGAAAACACAAGGTGAATCCTTGCGATGATTTAGAAGGAGCTTCGCGACGAGATAATTGAGAGAGCTTGGAACTCCGAAAAAGGAAAAGATGAAACACTAGAACGGAGAATTACTTCACCATGAACAATCTCCGGAAGAAAAGAATTGAATCACCTCGAGGAAATAAAAATAAGATTTATTGTATGCTTATCCTTCATCAAATTTAATTGATGACAAGCAATGGATTTGGCATACTACTTATCCTCATTGAAAAATGATTACAGATAGAGATATAGCGCAAACTTCAGAAGGTATTGATGGAACCGCCGGCGGGATTGAAAAACAACGAATGAAATGATACGGTAGCAAAGGAAGAGGAATCTCGAACGAACCACTGTAAGAATTGAAAATGAAAGTAGCAAAGGCACAATTCACCGGGAAGAATTTGGAAAACGAATGAAGATACTTGAGGGGATTTAGATACATGAGAACGAAGAGATCATGAATTGATTAGGGGATATTTGAATGATGCACCGGAGGAATTCGAGAACGAGAGTTGAAAGCTGAGAATGAAGAATTATGACATGATGGCCTTCGGAAGAAAGAAATGGAAACAACTCAAGAAATACTCCGGATGGTAAGAAAAGAATTCTCACAATCGAAAACAATTATGAGAGGATGGCATCAAGCTAGCACCATGAATCTTGCAGAGAATAGAGCAAGATTAAAGAGAAACTCTTCTTCGGTCTTCAAATGATGAGAATGACAACGAGAAACACCACCAAGAATTATTGAGGCACACCGGAAGAATCAAAAGCGAAGAGGTTGAGCCAACTATGAAAAGAATTTGAAAGATCTTGGAGAAAAGCATTTGACTGATGATAACTCATTCTTACGTCAAACTTGGAGAAGAATTTAGGATAGCTCTGGAACATAGAAGAGTCAGGTAAGATCCTAGGAAAAGACCTGTGGGTTAGGGCCCACTCAAAAGGACACCATTGAAAAGATTTAAAAGAGATGTTGCACCGGTTGAATTAAATGACTTGAATGAGATACCAATCTCGAAAGAGCTTCAACGAATGCAGAGTGGAAACACGAATCTTCGAGACATCTTGAGCACTCCGGAATAACAAATAGCGAGAAGTAGAATGATAAGAGGTACATCGGTATGAGAAGACATTGAAATGAGGAAAAAGGTATGATCAACAAAACTTGACTTGAATCCACCGGAGAAGAGAAAGGAATGAGGAATGACGAACTAGTAGAACATCTTCTTGAGAACCACCGGGTAAGAATATTGACGGAAAAGAATGGAGAAACTTCTCACAAATTAAAAGGATACTTGGTAAAGAAATCTTAGTCCTTGAGGAAAAAGGGTGGGTGGGCGGGAAAAAACAAAGGCAACTTGGAGACGGATGAAACAAACACCGTTGAGAAGAAATGATAATTGGTCTTGCTGATGTTGAAGTGATCAGATCCACTTGAAGAGAAACACGCCGGTTAAAAAGGATTGACATGACAATCTCGATTGTCGAGAAGGATTGGTATTCACATCGGAGTATGAGAACACCATTTAGGAAAAGGTATGGAATCAACACTTGACTTCGAAGCAACTCGAATACCACAAATAAAACAAAACAAAGGATTTGGCTTGCAGAATAAGCCGGAACAAATACATATGATAGAGATTTACCCAATCCCATATCATGCATCTGTCGGAAAGATATTCTAGGAGCTACTTGAATTCCCACCTATAAAACTCCCAAACTTTACGGTTATGCAATCTGTGTTGAGGATACAGGAAGCAATATATCTCACCCAAACTAACAATACCTACATCCAAGTCAGTATCCATCCGTCAACACATAACCAAGAAACCTTCGAAATCGTGTACCTCAACCTTCAAAAGCATCCGTTATACAAGTCATGGCAATACTCCGTACTCACCTCAAGATCGGGTTATCGGGTTATCTCACCAACAAGCTGCGTAAAAGAGATTTTCGATGTCGGCGTATTAAACTCGGTATTCCAGAACTGCAACGATAAAATTATGACGACAACACCTCAGAGCTCAACTCCCCGGGACACTTCCACTAAACCCCTGACAGGAGGCACCAAGACAATGTTCTCATCATAAAACCATCGGAACGATTCCAAGATACCCTCGTGATCCTAAAAAAAACTTTAGTGAAATTTGAGAAGAGAAAAGTCAAAACTTCTACGTCAGGAGACCTCACCAGAGCGACGAAGGGACTGAGGAGTAAAAAAGAATTCCTAACTCTCCGATTTATATAATCCTAAATGACTCAAAACATTTTTCTAGACACAACTCGGCCGCTAAAAACGATCAAGCAGTGGGGCTCCTAAGGTCGGGGAAGGCTCTGATTACCAACTTGTAATGCCCTCGATGCGGCTATATCTCCCACGTGTTGAAGCAAGACTTAGAGGCATAACCGCATTGAAAGCAATGTCGCAAGTGAGGTAATCTTCACACAACCCATGTAATACATAAGGGAAAGAGATACATAGTTGGCTTACAATCGCCACTTCACACAATTACATGAATAAAGCATTACATCATCCAGATACAATCAAGGTCCCACTACGGAACCAAAATAAAAGAAGAACCCCAAATGCGACAAAGGTCCCCGATCGACCCCAACTGGGCTCCACTACTGATCAACTAGAACGAAACAACACAAAGGGCAAGATCTTCATCAAGCTCCTCCTTGAGCTTGGTTGCGTCACCTGCTCGGTAACATAGGCACCTGCAAACTGGTTTTGGAAGTATCGGGTGAGTCACGAGGACTCAGCAATCTCGCACCCGCGAGATCAAGACTATTTAAACTTATGGGTAAGGTAAAGGAATGAGGTGGAGCTGCAGCAAGCGACTAGCATAAATGGTGGCTAACATACGCAAATGAGAGCGAGAAGAGAAGGCAAAGCACGGTCGATAAAAGTATGATCAAGAAGTGATCCTATAGCAACCTGCGTCAAGCATAACTCCAACATCAGTTCACTTCCGGACTCACGCGGAAAGAGACCATCAAGGTTACACACACGGTTGATGTATTTTAATTAAGTTCAACTTCGGTTTTCTACAACCGACATTAACAAATTCCCATCTGCCACATAACCGCAGGCACGGCTCTCGAAAGTTTAAACCTGCAGGGTGTCCCAACTTAGCCCATGACAAGCTCTCGCGATCAACGAAGAATAGACCTTCACCCGAGACACTCCGATCGACTCGGTATCCCGTACATCAAGACATTTCGACAATGGTAAAACAAGACCAGCAAAGCCGCCCGATGTGCCAACAAATCCCGATAGGAGTCGCATGTACCTCGTTCTCGTGGCACACGGATAGGTCACCACGAGTAAAACCAGCCCTCGAGTTGCCCGAGGTGGCCCCGCAGTCTGCCGCTTCGGACCAACACTCGAAGGAGCACCGCCCGGGGGGCTAAAATAAAGATGACCCTCGGGCTCCGAAACCCAAGGGAAAAAGGGCTAGGTGAGGCAAATGGTAAAACCAAGGTTGGGCCTTCTGGACAAGTTTTATTCAAAGCAAACTATCGGGGTCCCATAAATCACCCGACCGTAAGGAACGCATAAAATCCGGGAACATAACACCGGTATGACGGAAACTAGGGCGGCAAGAGTGGAACAAAACACCAGGCATAAGGCCGAGCCTTCCACCCTTTACCAAATATATAGATGCATTAATAATATAAGAGATATTGTGATATCCCAACATAAACCCTGTCCACCATGGAGCAATCTTCAACTTCACCTACAACTAACAACGCTATAAGAGGGGCTGAGCAAAGCGGTAACATAGCCAAACAACGGTTTGCTAGGAATGGTGTCAAAGGTTAGAGGTTCATGGCAATTTGGGAGGCTGACAAGCAAATGGTAGGCATCGTAGCATTGGCATAGCAAAAGAGCGAGCAAACTAGCATAGCAAAGATAGTAGTGATTTCGAGGGTATGATCATCTTGCCTGAGCTCCCGCAAGGAAGAAGAACGATTCCAAGAAGAAGGCAAACAGTCGTAGTCGAATGAATCCTCACAACTCCGGAACGAAACCGAAGCTAACGAGAGAAGCAAACCGGAAAGAAGCAAACAATATGGTAAACACACAAGCATAAACATGGCATGATGCACAATCAAGTATGATGCATGTCCGGTTTAATGAGGCATGGCATGGCAAAGTGCAACAAACAATACTACAAGTTAAGTGGAGCTCAATATGCAATGAGTTGCATATTGACAAAACACCACATCAATTATTTAGTTTCTCTCTCGGTTATGCTACCAAACAATATTAAGTGTTATTAAACATGGCAAGGGGTGAAGCATAATTAAAACTATACCATCTAAACAATTTAAATGGGGCCGGATATAAAAACAACAAATCCGGTAAATCCCCATATGTCTTTTAGTAGTTAATGCAAACACAATTTTTAAGCATTTAAATGTTGTTATCATGATGCGGATGACATATGCAAGTTTATACAATTTTAAGAAAATGTTGACATGAGCATGATACGAGGCATTTGGTCACCATGGCGGAACAAAAGGGGTGCCACGACAACGATAACGAAAATGGTGCCACGGCAACATATCGTTTCCGGTAGCTCATGGAGATACCGGTGCAAAAAAGTGGGCGTGAGCGTCTCATGAAAAGATGGTGGGGTGATCTCGAATTCCGGGTTCCCACGGGTCGACGACATGGCAAACGAGGAGGAACTTGCAATGACAATTCAGACACGGTGCAAACATAAGCATCTCATACAACAAAGCATTTGTTCCACGGCGTTCGTTCTCGGCGGTTATACCTTCGAAGCGTGCATTCGGGGCGGAACGCGTTTCGTAGAGGAAGTAGTCGTTCACGGGCCGTAGTGGAGGTAGTCGTTCACGGGTCGTCGTGGGAAGTAGTCGTACACGGCGTTGTCGTACAAGTCGGCGGTAGTGGAAGTAGTGGTACACGGCCGTAGATGTACTTGGCGATCCGAAGGGGTACTTGTACTCGCATCGTCATGGAAGTAGTCGTTCGGGCTCCCGTGCGGACTTGGTGGTGGTGTACTTGGCGAATCCACGTAGTCGAACACGGGTTGTAGTGGTACTTGACATCAACAGCAACAACAAGGAGGCGATGGTGATCGTCTGCGGCAGGAAGCAGTCACTGGGCTCGTCGTGACAACTTCGATGAACAGAGGCACGCGAAGAAGCAGCCGTCCAGCGATGGAGCAGAGGCGTCCATGGCGAGCGACCCAAGGCGTCAAATATTGCCGGATCCGGGCCAGGTCGGGTCGAGGAAGCTAGGTAGCAGACCGGCTGGAGGGGAGATGGGACTTGGCGAAGAGGCGGTCGACACAGTCGTCTCCTCGCTCGCGCATTGCAGATACGCAGGGCAGCGGAAGGTTTACGCGGCGGCACCGGCAAGGAACTTGGCGGCGGAGGGAACAGAGGGGAGCGGATCCAGGCGCGGGACGGTGACCTCCGGCGATGGGCGTGTGGACCCGGGGCAAAGCAGCGGGCGGCACGATGAGGCGAGGCTGGAGCTTGAGGGCGCGGGCGGCAAAGGAGAGCTCGGCTTGGAGGAGAAGCAGGGAGCAACAGCTGGCGATGGGAGGCACGGCCATGGGGAGCTCGCGAAGAGGCAGCAGACGGGAGGAGGAGGCGGCAGGGGAAGCAACCACCATGGGGACGGGGAGGAGCTCGACTCCCCTCGAGCGTTGCGGGCCTCTGGTGGAGGAGACGTGCGGGCGAGGCTGCGTTGGCCATGGACGACGGCGAGGGAGGGCCACCGGGGTTGGCTGACAAGGGGGTTGCACGGGATCAGGAGGAACAGGTCAAGGGGGCTCGCGACGGAGGAGAAGGACGAGGGGATCGGGTCGAAGCAGCAGGAGGGAGAGATGGCGGCGCCGCGAGGAGGAAAAGGGGACGGGACGAGGGCGCAGCTGGGGGTAAGAGGAGATCGGGCAGGCCTCTCGGGCCGGCTAGGTCAGGCCGCAGCTAGGCCTTAAGCGGGCTTCGGCCATGCACTGCTCCCCTCTCTCTTCATATACTCCTTACAGAAAAAAATAGAGAGAGACCCAAAAGAATCAAGAGAAGAGGCCATGGAGGAGAAAACAATGGTGGGATATTTTGTAAGGCTTTATGGAATGTTTCCAACCCAACAAAAAATGGTTCCAGCAAAATAGGCGAAGTTAAACCCAAAATTATTTAACTTGCGCCAAAGGGGTTTGAATGGAGTCTAGGATTTAGGAGTGTCCAAAAATGTTCGGATTTTTGGTGGAGCTCCGAAAATGACGAAATAATTTATGGGCAAGTTGGAGACCAAACTTGAAGCAGAAAAGGAACGAAATTATTTTGCAAGTGTGTTTATGGGTGATTCCGAATTAGTGGAATATTTAATATAGCTCCCTAAATATCGAGAGGATACGTTTTAAAGAGAATCACCATGTGAGTTCCCTCGATTTAAATGGATCGAAAAAAATCCATACGATTTATTTAGTTGAGTTTTTAAAAAAATAAATGACATGATGGCATGATGCAATGCAAATGATGCAACAAACAAAACAAATCACACGACAAAACTCGGAGTAGCTGGAAGTCTTCTGGAGCGTCGGTCTCGGGGCGTTACAGTTAGTGACCACATCAGTAGGTGAAGACAATGAAACAGTAGCAGCAGTTGAACATTCAACAACAGATGTAGTGTTATCACGCTCAATGCATTTTAGACATGGTGGTTCAAATCCTTCCTGAGCAGAACTGATCTATTGAGCGCGAAGTGAATCTCGCTCCTTCTGAAGATCTTCATAATCCACTCTTATCTTTTCGAGCTCTAGCTTTCTTTGAAGACATTCAGAAGAAACCTTCTCATGATCAGATAAGAGAGCATTATGTTGATTTTGAGGGGCGTCAAATTTAGCATGGAGTCTCTGAAGACTATCAGCCAAAGCTTTTGACTGATCCATTTCAGCACCCAACATATCATCGCTCTTACTAAGCATGTCTTGAACCTTTTCCAAGATTCTTTGTTGTTTAGTGGCAAGGGAAGCAAGCTTATCATAACTGGGCCCAAATTCATCACCTGATTCATCATCATAGATTCAGAGAGATAACATTCAGTTACCTTATCACCCCTTGCCATGTGGCATGATGAGGATGATGATGGTTCAGGTGTAAAGGTCATTTTCTTGAGAGATTCCTTGTAGTCCTCAAACGGCTGATCATGACGAGTGCGATGACCTTCGTATACATCAGATAGCCGGTCCCAAATTAGCTTCGCGTGATTGAGGTGCATAACATTCCTGAACTGATTTCTGGACAAATGACAGCAGATGACATCCTTCGCCAGTGAGGTTCAAGAGCGATACTTCATGAATGTCATCAGCCTCTACCATCTTGCATAGATCGAGGGTCCAATCTCAAAGGACGGTCCACGCTCGCTATCCTTGGACATGAGTAGCTTCTTCATCATGGCCTTCCATTGGGGATACTCATGACCGCCAAAGGTGGGACAAGATATGTTCCTCAATCCTGCGCAATGACATATCTGAAACTCGGTGGTTAAACCGAATCACACAGAACAAGGGAGTACCTCGCTCTGATACCAATTGAAAGTTCTAGTATCGACTAGAGGGGGGGTGAATAGGCGATTTTTATGAAAGTCTTCAAAACTTGGAAGTTTCAAAGACAAACACCAGAAACAACCTAATTGATATGCAGCGGAAGATAAACTACCCTAAACAAGCCATAGTCAAGTATGTAATGATGTGAAAGTACAGGACTAATAGCAGTAAGGTAGTAAGGATCAAGATGGAAGATAGTATGAAGCCAATCAACAATAGTAGTCAAGCAATGAAGTCAAACAGATGAACAGATAGGCAATGACTTCATGAAGACAAACTTATAAGGTTGGAAGAGATAGAACCAGTTGCTTGTTGAAGACACAGGATTTGTTGGACCAGTTCCAGTTGCTGTGAAAACTGTACGTCTGGTTAGGGAGGCTGAGATTTAACTCAGAAGACCGTGTCTTCACCTTATTCCCCTTGAGCTAAGGACACCCAGTCCTCACCCAATCACTCTGGTAAGTCTTCAAGGAGACTTCCAAACCTTCACAGACTTCGCTCACCGCAATCCACAATGACTCTTGGATGCTCGAACGCGACGCCTAACCGGCCGGAGGATTCACAGTCCTCAAGTGTAATAAGTCTTCGGTCACATGCATGTAAAGACTTCATGATGCCTAACACTCTTTGGCTCGGGGTGTTTGGGCTTTGTCCTCGCAAGGATTTCTCTCTCAAATGCTTCGAGGTGGGTTGCTCTCAAACGACAAAAGCCATGCACAAACTCGAGCAGCCACCAATTTATGGTGTAGGGGTGGGCTATTTATAGCCACTAGGCAACCCGACCTGATTTGTCCAAAATGACCTGGGTCACTAAGGAACCGACACGTGTTCCAACGGTCGATTTCAAACACACGCAACTTTACTTGGGCTACAAGCAAAGCTGACTCATCCAGCTGGATAAGATTTGCTCTCATTCTCTTCGCTCGAAGACATAGGATTTGGGTTGAGCATCACTTGACCACTCGACTTAGTTCACTTGGACCCCACTTAACAATGACGGTGGTTCCTATGACTCAACAAAGAAGAAAAGGAAACAACGAAAACACACAGTCTTGGCGGCCCAAAGTCTTCGCAATGTCTTCTCATGTCATAGTCTTCAATAAGAATATCTTCTCTTACCACCATTGTCTTCAATGTCTTCATACATTTTTAGGGGTCATCTCCAGTAGGTAAACCGAATCAATGAGGGACACTACCTGCGTTATCCTGCAATTCTCACAAACGCATTAGTCCCTCAACCAACTTTGTCGTCAATACTCCAAAACCAACTAAGGGTGGCACTAGATGCACTTACACTTTTTACTTATGCTGAGCTGCCGAGTCACCCAAAAGACTGGAACTAGACGTGGTTTTACTGTCAAGACACCTCTCCGGCTAACGGGAAGCCTCTGCCCAGCTTTCGCGCCCTGCGTCTTGAGTCCAATCATCATCTGGCGGACAAGTTAACTGCTGTTGAGCGCCTGCCTCTTAACCCCACCATCAGAAAGATCAAGGCCCTTTTAGGCAATGGGTTGACTGGCATTGATTTGGTCTAGGCCTAGGTCACCTGGCAGATACTACCATTAAGCCGCTGCTCCGGTTAATGTGTACTTACACAGGCGAAAAGGACGACTCAATGCGTCATAGTCCTGAGGACTTACCAGATGATGTGGTAGATGCTACAGTCCAATCACTATTGAAGGAGGGCATCAGAACGATAATACTTTCGCTTTGCTTCCCTACGCAAGAAGGATCCGCCTCTACGATGAGTTACTAGTCTTCACAAATACTCTTTAATATGTTACCTCCTGGTACTTATGATTCTTTGTCTTTTTCCACAGGCCGATGACAACTTCTGGAAGGTCAAGTATGACCATGAGGCTGCAAAGCTGGCCCGGGTGGCCAAGAAGACCGAAAGGAAAGCCGCCAGGACGGGTACCTCTAAAAAGAAGAAACCCAGCGCCTCTGATATGCTTAAATTGGACGACTCTTCTTCAGATGAGGAAGAGGTAATCTTTTTGATTTTCTTTAACTCCTTTGCCATTACCTTACTGACATTTGATCCTTTCAGGAGGATACTGGGAACAGTCAAGCAGCTGGTGAAGAGGTAACTATAATTTCCTCCGACTCAGAGCCTTTGCCAACACAAAGAATCTGAAGGGTGACCCGAAAAGTAAGGTTTTCACACGCTCTCGCTTACCAAGATCCTCAATTTCTTTTGAAGCAACAGCAGCTTGAAAATCGGCGGTAGACTCGGGCCAACTAGGACGCAGAGCTTTCCTCCGGCTTACCCGACGTAACCAGGAAGCGTCGGACCGAGGTTATCTCCGACTTACATTTTGTTTTACCCTTGATGGGTTTAATTCGCCAACCTATCAATTCATCTGACTCCAACTATCAGGATACCTCTCCTTCTTCTGATGAATCGATGCAATCGAACATGCCGGCTTTCAAAACGGCTCCCGGGTAATATAACCTTTCCTACTTTGAGGTTATCCATACTTATACTTTGATACTTATCTTTCCACTTTGTTTGACAACTTGCAAGTAAAGCCCAGCAAGAGGGCAAAAAAGAATAAGCCGTCCCAAGACCCGGTGGTTACTGAACCGGTGCTTGACTCATCCGTTCCAAACAGCTCCACTCATCAGCCACCGCCTGAACCGGCTTCTGACATTCCGGAGCCAACTTCTGACCCGCCTGCAGAGGACGTGATTCACAGCTCGGATGACCCGGAAATCCCTAGCCCGGCCAAGACGGCTGACCCGGAGGTTGAAATTGTGAATAGCCAATACGTTGAACCGGGCTGGCCTACTGCCCTTGCCCAATGCACCACCAAGGAGGAGTTTGCCCAGTGCCGGAAGTCCAAACAAGACATCACCGATTACCCTCACCTAAGTATTGGTGATATAGTCTCGGGCTATCTAAACCAAGTACACAGTAGTCGTGACCTGGAAATTGACATGGTGAAGCAAATACAGCATAAATCTGAGGTAAAGTTTAAGCTTTTACTCTGAATCTTACTTACTGTACCAGCCCCCAAGTCTATTGCTTATGAATGAATATGTTGTAGACTTAATAATCTGCTAGCTATTAGTTTTTCCGGTTTAAATTGAATATGTTTAACCCGGAGATAACATGAAACTTTAAATTTGGGTTACATTAGCCCCCAAGTGTCAAGTACCTTTACTTGTAAAGTGCTTGAGACTTAATATGTGTGACTTGGTAAAATAGACTAAAAATTCTTTAAACATACATTAGCCCCCAAGTGCCAAGTATCTTTACTTGTAAAATACTTGGGACTTAAATGTTATCTTACCAAGATTCTTACCATAACCTGATGTCAATGCGGGCCACCGTAAGTCAATTTGAGGCGGAGATTGCTGATTTGAAGAGCCAGTTAAAAACCCAAGAGCTCGAAGCTCAGAAAGCCAATTCCAAATTTGAATTCAGTGTCTCTGAACAAGAGAAGCGAAGAAAAATTTTGAATCGAAAAGAAGACTTGGGTTGATGAGAGGGCTTCATCAGGTGACCCGGTTGAAATAATGAGGCATCTCTTGCCGAGGCAACAAATGAGCTGTTCGACTTAAAGCGCACATATCCCAAATGGTCTTAGCTATCTTTGGTAAGCCGCTCATAAATATTGTAATCCTTCAAGAGTTATCGTAATAGTTGCCTCCGCCATCATATACCTGTGAATATGCAGCCCTGTGAGTACCAATCAAGGAAAATATGCTTGTCAAGCTTAAGGCAAGGTACACCGGGTAGAGCAACAGATTCGGTCACAAAGTGCGTTGACAAATGTGGCTTTATCAAATACCTCTCCCCGGCTCCTGCAAGACGTGTTGAGACATCTGTCGGTGCTACCTCAACACATTCAAGACTTAAGGCGGGCATCCACGAGAGCCGGAGCCGTGGCTGTGTTGAGTTGGGCAAAAGCATGGGTGCCAGAGCTTGACCTTGCTGACCTCTCTCTTGGATATCCAAGTCTTAAGGAGGATGGCACTGCTTTTGGCGAACATGACTTCACTGCCTGTGTTAAAGTCGTACGCCCTCTGGCGACTCTCATTGAGGAGGATACTGATCTCACCAAGTATTTGCTGGGTTATGATAGCGAGAACTGGAGAATCCCAAATGTCCCATATGACCAAGTCAGCCTGCTCCCTCCAACGCGTAAGCATACCTTTGCCCCTGAAGTGGACCCGGCCACTTTAATAGATGATGAAGCTATGAAGCTTTGAGCGGCATTGACTGGGCCTCGTCCACCTTCCAGGACACAACAACCGAAGGAGAGGCGGGGAAGGATAACCCGGAGTCATCAAGCCAGCCGGAGGAATGAGCCGCCAGCCAGGTTATAACTTGGCAAAGAACAATGCTTCACTTATTCAGACTCGGGGAGTCTTGTAATAGGATAGAAAAACTCCTTAATGCCTGTCATGTCTTATGGTACTTATTGCTTTTGTTAAGCCGCCAGTACTAAATTCATCTTGCTTATGTTAATCAAGTGTTTCCTTGATCCTTCACCTTGCTCCGTTTTAAGCTGCACGTAAAACAGGCAAGGCTTTCCTGGACGATTCACTGCACCAGCGGGTTATAGAATATTGATAACCCGGACATGATCAAAAATCATATGTATAAGCCGGTTCATGATTAGTTAAAACATAATCATAACAGCATACCTGCGACCCTTTTTGATAACCTCTCCGGCTCATATAAGGTTTTACTCGCACTTGTTAGAACACAAGTAACTAATATAAAACCGAAAGATCAAGAACCATCTCCTCAAGAAGGTTTCAATGATAGTGAAAATAATCATACTTGCAAATGTTCACGTGCTCTGATTCAATACGATCGTAAAACCGCTCCAAAGGGGTTAAGCTAAGATTCGGATACGATCATATAGCCCCAAAGGCTTTGGCGATGCCGATCAAGTGGGTATCGACAGCTATGTTCTCTTTGGTTCGAATACGATCTATGTTTGAACAGGAAGCCCCCAAGTGAACATAAGAGTTGTTTAATGACACTGATTCGAATACGATCCACGTCAGACCCAAAGGGGTTAAGCTGTGATTCAAATTTGATCAGGAAGCCCCCAAGTGGGTTTGGCAATATGCCGATCAAGTGGGTATCGACAGCTATGTTCTCTTTGGTTCGAATACGACCTATGTTTGAACAGGAAGCCCCCAAGTGACCAAGGCTAGATTCAGATATGATCATAAGCCGGACCAAAGGGAAAGCCGGATTCAGATATGATCCGTCCCCTGTTGGCAGTGTCCATCACCTGATAAAGAAAACATGAAACATTTCCTTATGGAAAAAAAGGACAGAGGTCCTCCTTTATTGCTTTATATAGTATGTACATTATAAAAAGTATCTTAAAAAGTAACTTAATTATAGTAAGGCCGGAGATGAGCTATGTTCCACGGCCGGCGGGTCTCTTCCTTCGATTTAAATGAGTCCTTGTGCTCTCGAATATCGATGAGATAATATGACCCGTTATGCAGATTCTTGCTGACCACAAAGGGCCCTTCCCAAGGCGGGATAGCTTGTGCATATCGATGATCTGGATGAGCCGGAGCACCAAGTCACCTTCCTGAAAGGTTCTGCTCTTAACCCGGCGGCTGTGATAGCGGCGCAGGTCTTGCTGGTAAATCGCCGAGCGGGCTATTGCCAAGTCTTGCTCCTTGTCCAACAAGTCAAGTGCAACCTGACGAGCCTTTTCGTTATCTGCCTCAACATAAGCCGCCACACGGGGTGAGTCGTGCCGGATGTCACTTGGTAGGACCGCCTCTGCTCCATAAACCATGAAGAAAGGTGTGTATCCCGTAGATCTGTTAGGCGTAGTGTTGATGGTCCATAACACGGAGGGTAATTCCTCCACCCAACAACCCGGAGTCCGCTGTAAAGGGACCAAGAGCCGGGGCTTGATACCTTTCAGGATCTCTTGATTAGCTCTCTCGGCTTGACCATTGGATTGAGGATGAGCAACAGCCGGAACATCAAGCCGGATATGTTCTCTTTGACAGAACTCTTCCATGGCACCCTTAGAGAGATTAGTGCCATTATCAGTTATGATGCTGTGTGGAAAACGAAAACGAAAGATCACCTTTTTCATGAACTGAACCGCCGTGGCTGCATCACATTTACTGACCGGCTCTGCCTCAACCCACTTGGTAAACTTATCCACTGCCACTAGTAGATGTGTCTTTTTGTCCTTAGACCTTTTGAAAGGTCCAACCATGTCAAGCCCCCAGACTGCAAACGGCCAAGTAATTGGGATCATCATCAATTCTTGAGCCGGCACATGAGCTCGTCGTGAAAACTTTTGACACCCATCACATTTACTGACCAGATCTTCCGCATCAGCGTGAGCTGTCAACCAATAGAAACCATGACGAAAAGCCTTGGCCACGAGGGATTTTGACCCGGCATGATGGCCACAATCTCCTTCATGGATCTCACGGAGTATTTCTTGGCCTTCTGTAGGTGGCACACAACATTGAAATGCCCCGGTGATGCTGAGGTGATGTAACTCGCCGTTAACAATCGTTATGGATTTGGAGCGCCTACGATTTGTCTCGCCAATGTCTCATCCTCCGGTAATTCACCCCGGGTCATATAAGCCAGATAAGGCACCGTCCAATCCGGGATAACATGAAGAGCCGCCACTAGCTGTGCCTCCGGGTCTGGCACTGCTAAATCTTCCTCGGTAGGCACCTTGATAGAAGGGTTATGTAACACATCAAGAAAGGTGTTGGGCGGCACCAGCTTACGTTGGGATCCCAACCGGCTTAAAGCATCAGCCGCCTCATTCTTCCTTTGATCAATGTGCTCCACTTGATAACCGTGAAGTGACCAGCCACCGCATCTACCTCACGACGATAAGCCGCCATGAGGGGGTCCTTGGAATCCCACTTGCCCGACACTTGCCGAGCCACCAAATCTGAGTCGCCCAAGCATCGCATCGGCTTAAGTTCATCTCCTTAGCCATCCGGAGACCATGGAGTAATGCCTCATATTCAGCTGCATTGTTAGTACATGGAAACATAAGCGGAGTACATAACAAAATTTGTCACCTCGAGGGAAGTTAACACCACTCCAGCCCCGAGCCTTCTAGCTGCTGGACCCGTCAAAGTGAATAGTCCAAGATGTGTTATCCGGCTTCTCCTCGTGGGCTTGCAACTCAGTACAATCATTGATGAAGTCCACCAAGGCCGAGACTTAATAGCCGTCCGGGCATGTATTTCAAGCCATGAGGCCCAAGCTCAATAGCCCACTTGGCGACTCGCCCCGTGGCCTCCTCGCTCAATGATGTCTCCCAAAGGCGCGTAACTTACCACGCTTATAGGATGGCTTTGAAAATACCGCTTCAACTTTCGGTTTGCCATGAACACCCCATAAACAAGCTTCTGCCAATGCGGGTACCTTTGCTTGGATTCAATGAGCACCTCACTGATGTAGTAAACCGCCGTTGAACCGGATGCTCCTTACCGCTTCCTTACGCCCACCACGATGGCAACGCTGACGGCTCGTGAATTGGCAGCCACATACAACAGCAAAGGCTCTTTGTCAATTGGAGCCGCAAGAACCGGCGGCTCAGACAATTGTCTCTTTAAGTCTTCAAAAGCAACATCAGCAACTTCACTCCAAACAAAAGTGTCAGTTTTCTTCATCATCTGATACAATGGGAGGGCTTTCTCATCGAGCCGACTTATGAATCGACTTAAGGCGGCAACGCGACCCGCTAGTCGCTGAACATCATTGATGCACGCCGGTTTAGCCAGGGAGGTAATCGCCTTAATCTTCTCCGGGTTAGCTTCGATGCCTCTGTTGGACACCAGAAAACCCAAGAGCTTGCCCGCGGGAACACCAAACACACATTTGGTCGGGTTAAGCATCATCTTGTAAACCCGGAGTTTTTCAAAGGTCTCCTTTAGGTCAGATATCAAAGTCTCCTTTTCTCTGGACTTCACCACAATGTCATCCACATAGGCATGGACATTACACCCAATTTGGTCATGCAAGCAGTTCTGCACACACCGCTGATAAGTCGCCTGGGCACTCTTGAGCCCAAATGGCATAGATACATAAAAGAAGGCTCCAAACGGAGTGATGAAAGCTGTCTTCTCCTGGTCCTTAACTGCCATCTTAATCTGATGATAACCGGAGTAAGCATCCAAAAAAATCAAACGCTCACAACCCGCCGTAGCATCAATGATTTGATCAATACGGGGAAGAGCAAAAGGGTCAGCCGGACAAGCCTTGTTTAAATCCGTGTAGTCCACACACATCCACCAGGTGCCGTTCTTCTTGAGAACAAGCACGGGTTAGCCAACCACTCCGGGTGAAAAACTTCAATGATAAACCCGGCCGCTAAGAGCCGGGCGACTTCTTCCCCAATAGCTTTCCGTCGTTCTTCATTAAAACGGCGAAGAAACTGCCTGACCGGCTTATACTTTGGATCAATATTGAGAGTGTGCTCAGCGAGTTCCCTCGGTACACCCGGCATGTCAAAAGGTTTCCATGCAAAGATGTCCCGGTTCTCACGGATGAACTCGATGAGCGCGCTTTCCTATTTGGGATCCAAGTTGTCACGATCTTTGAATCGCTTAGAAGAATCACCCGGGGTAAAGTCAACAAGCTTTGTCTCAGCTGCCGACTTAAACTTCAATGCCGGGTCATGCTCTGTAGTTGGCTTCTTCAGGGATGTCATATCCGCCGGGTCAACATTATCTTGATAAAATTTGAGCTCCTCTGCTGCGCAGCCAACTCAAAGATAAGCGCGTCACCTTCTTCACACTCCAATGCTACCTTACGACTGCCATGTACAGTGATGGTGCCCTTGTAACCCGGCATCTTGAGCTGTAAATAAACGTAACATGGCCGGGCCATAAACTTAGCATAAGCCGGCCGTCCAAACAGAGCGTGGTATGGGCTCCTGATCTTGACCACTTCAAACATCAACTTCTCAGCTCGGGAGTCATGTTCGTCTCCAAAAGCCACCTCCAAATCAATCACCAACCGGATAAGCCGACTTACCGGGACAACTCCATGGAAAACAGTGTTGGATGTTCTCGATTTTTATCACCAACCCCATGCTACCGAAAGGTCTCGTAGTAAAGGATGTTGATGCTGCTACCCCCATCCATGAGCACCTTGGTGAACTTATATCCACCAACCTGAGGCGCCACTACCAAAGCCAACTGGCCCGGGTTATCGACCCGCGGCGCATGATCCTCCCTACTCCATATGATGGGCTACTCTGACCACCTTAGATAACAATGAATTGTCGGCTCAACAGAATTCACAGCCCTCTTATGAATTTTCTGGTCACGTTTGCACAAACTAGTGGTAAACACGTGATATTGTCCACCACTCAACTGCTTCGGATGGCTTTGATAGCCTGACTGCTGCTGCTGCTGTCCACCTTGACCAGACTGCTGCTGACTGTTACCACCTGGATGCCCCTGAAAACTGGAATTTGAACCGCCACCTGGGCCATGGAAGCCGCCGGTCCGTGAGCCGCCACCAGATCCTTGACCATCGTCGAAGGTGTTGGAATTTTTAAACGCCTTCATGATGGCGCAATCCTTCCATAGATGTGTGGCAGGCCGCTCCCTGGTGTCGTGTCTCGGGCAGGGCTCATTGAGTAGTTGCTCTAGAGATGGGCCTGACCCGCCGGATCGAGGCGGTTTACCCTTACGTCTCGGATTGTTACCCCGTACGTTGGCATTTGCCACAAACTCCGGATTACCGTCCGCCTTACGTTTATTGCCGCCTTGATTCCCCGGGTTATGCTGCTGACCCTTTCCATTGTCGTTCCTTTTTCCCTTCCCTGTCTTCTCATCGTCAGACACGGGATCCTTGGTACTATCAGAATCGGCGTATTTGACTAAAGCCACCATCAGCGTACCCATATCTGTGAGGTCACGTTTAAGGCGCCCTAGTTTCTGCCTCAGCAGCTCAAAGCGGCAATTTTTCTCCAGCATAAGAACCGCAGAGCCGGCATCCATCTTATCGGAGGAATGAATTATCTCCTTGACCCGGCGTATCCAATGGGTGGTGGATTCACCTTCCTCTTGCTTGCAATCCGTCAAGTCCACAATCGACATAGATTGTTTACAGGTGTCCTTGAAGTTCTGGATGAACCGGGCCTTTAACTCGCCCCATGAACCAATGGAATTGGGTGGCAAGCCTTTCAGCCACGACCGGGCTATTCCATCTAACATCATGGTGAAATATTTAGCCATTGCCGCGTCACTGACTTCCAGCAATTCCATGGCCATCTCATAACCCTTGATCCACGCCCCGGGCTATAAATTGGCCGTGTAATTTGGTACCTTTCGAGGTCCCTTGAAGTCCTTGGGCGACGTGACGTCAGCAGAGCGGCACCGAGCAAGGGACACCGCCGGTTCTAGTGGCTACTCCCGCCTCAACCGATGTCATTGGATACTCCAGGTGATCATTCTCCTGACGTACTTGGTCCTACGCCGGGTTATAGCCCCCGGGCTGGTTACGTCGTTGGGCATTGCTTGACAAAGCTTCCGACTCCATCGCCTCGCTGTAACTCGGGCTCCGATTCGCGAGGTGGTGCTACCTGTATGGGGAGTTGAATGAATCCTGTCCCGGCTGTAAGAATAGGTCTCCTGCTGCGCTGGGGCTGTCTGGAGGAGCTCTCTGACCCTCCGGGTTTCCACCGCCGTCGGGTCATCACCTTCCATAGGAAGAGCCGCTAAGCGCGCTGAAGCTACGATTAAATTCTCCATGGGGTTGGAAAAGTGACCCGGTGGAATCGGCACATAACGCGGCGGTGGCATGTTCACGTGCGGCGCCACCATATCCCGAGGCTAAGCCGGTCCTCCTGTTCCGGTTGTCATAAGCTGATCGGCATCTGGCGGGTTACTAGGGCCGGCTCCGGGTGTAGCAAAGAGAACCCGGGGATCGTAATTCGGAGATAAACGGGACTGCGTTTTCTGATGTCTCCTCCTCATTACCTCATTGGATGCGTTTAAGCTCATCGTGAGCTGGTAAGCCTCTGACTGCAAGCGCTGTGCCCGGGCATCGAGAGCCGCCCGTTCTGCAGCTAGTCCAGTATCCTCAGCTGCCAAGGCCTCCTTGGCCTGAGCTATCTCCTCACGCACCTGAGCTACTGCTGCGTCATGCTCATCCTTGTCGGTAGGAATAACCGTAGCGGTTAACAGGGCCGTAAGCTTGTCCATGAGATCCATCAGCACCTGAGCCGGTGGGTGCGCCTGCCCTGGCTGCTCCTGATTCGGACGTGGCCGCTGCGGCTGCCGTAGAGTTTGAACCGGGCTGAGTCCCAGCCATGAAGATACCGGCCCATCTTAGCGGCTCATCAGGGTCCGGAATACTGATGCCATCGGAACAGCCCCCGAGTGCGCTGTCTTGTACCTGATACAATGAATATGTTGAGCCGACGGACAAGTCACCGTCTGAGAGGACGGCCGTCTCACCCCCATCTTCAGATCTAGAAAGTTCCTCTCCGTGGACGCAGCCCACGAAGGCACGCCTTATGACTGGCTGAGTCCGGGTCTTCCTTGCACGCTGAGCCGTCTTGACGAGGTCAGTGCAGTTGTCCGGCTCAGGGCCCGGCTCACCGATCCGACCGATGAAAACGTGGATTCCGCTGAAGGGGACCTAGTAGCCGCACTCAATTGAGCCGGCATCGGGACCCCAGCCTTCGTCGTCGATGTAGATCTTGCCGCGACAACTCTTGGTCATCCGCCCACTACGCACTTTTGAGCCCTTCAAGTTGCCTTCAAGAACTCAACCACCGTCGGCGCCGCCCCACGGTGGGCGCCAACCGTCGTGGAATAGTCATGTCAGATGTCCTCGTGAAAGGACTTAGTTGTGGAGCCATCGCAACTAGGAAGCTTGAAGGGGTTAAATCGGGACAAGGGACACGAGAGAGTTTATACTAGTTCGGCCCCTTACGGTGAAGGTAAGGCCTACGTCTAGTTGGGTTGGTATTGATGTTTCGATAACCAGGGAGCGAAATACGCTATGCCTGGCTCTCGATGAGTTGTTGGTTGCCCTAAGTCACCCGCAGGTCGTCCTCTTATATACACGGGCTGCCTCCTGCGGCTTACAGAGTCCCGGCCGGCTTATAAACAGAGTCCGGCTCGGTGACCAGTTAAATCTACCTTACATTACAAGTCATGCCATCATGGCGGTTTACTACAATGGGCTTAAGCCGCCTGTGGGCTTTAAGCTCTTTATTGAACCGCCATCTTCATGCTTGGTCTTGGGCTTCCTCTGATGAGTACTCTTTGCGTAACCCGGCCCCTCCTGGGCGCTTACAAAAATAGTCATATCCCCAACACTATGCATCTTGTTCATCGTGATCGCAATTATATATATAATTTTTGGCCTTGCGAAGGAGAAAGCATTGCTCAAGCTTGGGGGAGGCTTAAATTAATGTTATATTCATGCCCCAATCATGAGCTCGCAAAAGAAGTGATTATGCAAAGTTTTTATGCTCGGCTTTCTGGTAACAATCGCACCATGCTCGATACTTCTTGTGCTGGCTCTTTTATGATGAAGCCTATTGAATTTGGATGGAATTTATTGGATAGAATTAAATGCAACTCTGAAGATTGGGACCTCGAGAAGGTAAGGAGTCAGGTATGACACCTAAGTTTGATTGTGTTAAATCTTTTATGGATACCGATATTTTCCGTAAGTTTAGCACTAAATATGGACTTAACTCTGAGATAGTAGCTTCTTTCTGTGAATCTTTTGCTACTTATGTTGATCTCCCCAAGGAGAAGTGGTTTAAATATCATCCTCCCATAGAAGTAAAAGTAGCTGCACCTATTAAAGTTGAAGAAAAGACTGTCACTTACAATGATCCTATTGTTCCCACTTCTTATGTTGAGAAACCACCTTTCCCTGTTAGAATGAAGGATCATGCTAAAGCTTCAACTGTTGTTCGTAAAAGCAATATTAGGACTTATACACCACCTGAGCAAGTCAAAGTAGAACCTAATATTGCTATTGTCAAAGATCTCTTGTCTGATAATATTGATGGGCATGTTATTCAATTCTCTGGTGAAACTGCTAGAATTGCTAAACCCTGTGATAGAGATAAACATAGACCTGTGGTAGGCGTGCCTGTTATTTCCGTTAAAATAGGAGATCATTGTTATCATGGCTTATGTGATATGGGTGCTAGTGCTAGTGTTATACCCATTGACTTATACAAAGAAATTATGCATGAGATTGCACCTGCTGAGTTAGAGGAAATTGATGTTACAATTAAACTTGCCAATAGAGATACTATATCTCCAATAGGAATTGTTAGAGATGTTGAAGTCTTGTGTGGGAAAGCCAAATGTCCCGCTGATTTTCTTGTTCTTGGTTCTCCACAAGATAGCTTTTGTCCCATTATATTTGGTAGACCCTTCTTGAATACTGTTAATGCTACGATAGACTGCAAAAAGAATGTTGTTACTGTTGGCTTGGATGATATGGTTCATGAGTTTAATTTCTCTAAATTTAGTAAACAACATCGTGAGGAAGAATTGCCTAGTAAGGATGAAATTATTGGCCTTGCTTCTATTGCCATACCTCCTAGTGATCCTTTAGAACACTATTTGCTAGACCATGAAAATGATATGTTCATGAATGAAAGAAGGGAAATAGATGAAGTATTCTTTAAACAGGAACCTATTCCGCAACACAATTTGCCTATTGAAATCCTAGGGGATCCTCCTCCACCCAAGGGTGATCCCGTGTTTGAGCTTAAACCATTGCCTGATAATCTTAAATATGCTTATCTTGATGAAAAGAAAATATATCGTGTCATTATTAGCGCTAACCTTTCAGAGCATGAAGAAGAAAGATTATTGAAAACTCTGAAGAAGCACCGTGCGCTATTGGATATACTCGATGATCTTAAGGGCACCATCCCACTCTATGTCAACATAAAATAAATTTGGGAGCTGATGCCAAACCAGTTTGTGATCCTCAACGACGTTTGAATCCTAAAATGAAAGAAGTGGTAAGAAAGGAAATACTCAAGCTTCGGAGGCGGTATAATTTACCCGTTCGATAGTCGATGGGTAAGTCCTGTCCATTGTGTCCCTAAGAAGGAGGTATTACTGTTGTCCCTAATGATAAAGATGAAATGATTCTGCAAAGAATTATCACAGGGTATAGGATGGTAATTGATTTCCGCAAATTAAATAAGGCTACTAAGAAAGATCATTACCCCTTACCTTTTATTGATCAAATGCTAGAAAGATTATGCAAACATACACATTATTGCTTTCTAGATGGTTATTCTGGTTTTTCTCAAATACCTATGTCGGCTAAAGATCAATCAAAGACTACTTTTACATGCCCTTTTGGTACTTTTGCTTATAGACGTATGCCTTTCGGTTTATGTAATGCACCTGCTACCTTTCAAAGATGCATGATGGCTATATTCTCTGACTTTTGCGAGAAAATTTGTGAGGTTTTCATGGATGACTTTTCCGTCTATGGTTCCTCTTTTGATGATTGCTTGAGCAATCTTGCTCGAGTTTTGCAGAGATGCGAAGAAACTAATCTTGTCTTGAATTGGGAAAAGTGCCACTTTATGGTGAATGAAGGTATTGTTTTGGGGCACAAAGTTTCTGAAAGAGGTACTGAAGTTGATAAAGCCAAGGTTGATGCTATCGAAAAGATGCCATGTCCCAAGGACATCAAAGGTATAAGAAGTTTCCTTGGTCACGCCGGATTTTATAGGAGGTTCATTAAGGACTTCTCAAAAATCTCTCGGCCCCTCACTAATTTATTACAAAAAGATGTACCATTTGTCTCTGATGATGATTGTGTAGAAGCATTTGAAATACTTAAGAAAGCATTAGTCTCTGCACCTATCATTCAGCCACCTGATTGGAATGTACCCTTTGAAATTATGTGTGATGCTAGTGATTATGCTGTAGGTGCTGTTCTAGGGCAAAGAGTTGATAAGAAATTGAATGTTATCCATTATGCTAGTAAGACTCTAGACAATTCTCAAAGAAATTATGCTACTACCAAAAAGGAACTTTTAGCAGTTGTATTTGCTTGTGATAAATTCAGACCCTATATTGTTGATTCTAAAGTAACTATTCACACAGATCATGCTGCTATTAAATATCTTATGGAAAAGAAAGATGCAAAACCTAGACTCATTAGATGGGTTCTCCTGTTGCAAGAATTTGATTTGCATATAGTTGATAGAAAAGGAGCTGAGAACCCCGTTGCAGACAACTTGTCTAGGTTAGAGAATGTTCTTGATGACCCACTACCTATTGATGATAGCTTTCCTGATGAACAATTAAATGTCATAAGTACTTCTCGTAGCACTCCATGGTATGCTGATTATGCTAATTATATTGTTGCTAAATTTATACCACCTAGTTTCACATACCAACAAAAGAAAAAGTTTTTCTATGACTTGCGACATTAGTTTTGGGATGACCCACATCTTTATAAAGGAGTAGATGGTGTTATTAGACGTTATGTATCTGAGCATGAACAGGAACAGATCCTACGCAAGTGTCACTCCGAAGCTTATGGAGGACACCATGCTGGAGATAGAACTGCACATAAGGTATTGCAATCTGGTTTTTATTGGCCTACTCTCTTCAAGGATGCCCGTAAGTTTGTTTTGTCTTGCGATGAATGTCAAAGAATTGGTAATATTAGTACACGTCAAGAAATGCCAATGAATTATTCTCTTGTTATTGAACTGTTTGATGTTTGGGGCTTTGATTATATGGGACCTTTTCCTGCTTCTAATGGATACACTCATATTCTAGTTGCTGTTGAGTACATTACTAAGTGGGTAGAAGCTATTCCTACTAGTAGTGTTGATCATAACACTTCTATTAAAATGCTTAAGGAAGTTATTTTTCCGAGGTTTGGAGTCCCTAGATACTTAATCACTGATGGTGGTCCACACTTTATTCATGGTGCTTTCCATAAGATGCTTGCTAAATATGACGTTAATCATAGAATTGCCATATCACCCGCAGTCTAGTAGTCAGGTAGAATTGAGCAATAGAGAGCTCAAATTAATTTTGCAAAAGACTGTCAATAGTTCTAGAAAGAATTGCTCCAAAAAACTTGGTGATGCATTATGGGCCTATAGAACTGCATACAAAAATCCTATCGGTATGTCTCCGTATAAAATGGTTTACGAAAAAGATGTCACTTGCCTCTCGAACTAGAACATAAGGCATATTGGGCTATTAAAGAGCTCAACTATGATTTCAAACTTGCCGGTGAGAAGAGGTTATTTGATATTAGCTCACTTGATGAATAGAGAACCCAAGCTTATGAAAATGCCAAGTTGTTTAAAGAAAAGGTTAAAAGATGGCATGACAAAAGGATACAAAAGCGTGAGTTAATGTAGGTGATTATGTATTGCTATACAACTCTCGTTTAAGATTTTTTGCAGGAAAACTTCTCTCCAAATGGGAAGGTCCTTACATTATCGAGGAGGTCTATCGTTCCGGTGCCATAAAAATCAACAACTTCGCAGGCACAAATCCGAAGGTGCTAAACGGTCAAAGGATCAAACACTACATCTCGGGTAATTCTATAAATGTTGAAACTAATTGAGGGAGTCCCGGACTAGGGGGTGTCCGGATAGCCGAACTATCATCTTCGGCCGGACTCCTGGACTATGAAGATACAAGATTGAAGACTTCGTCCCGTGTCCAGATGGGACTTTCCTTGGCGTGGAAGGCAAGCTTGGCGATACGGATATATAGATCTCCTACCATTGTAACCGACTCTGTGTAACCCTAACCCTCTTTGGTGCCTATATAAACTGGAGGGTTTTAGTCTGTAGGACGAAGAACAATCATACCATAGGCGAGCTTCTAGGGTTTAGCCTCTCTAATCTCGTGGTAGATCTACTCTTGTACTACCCATATCATCAATATCAATCAAGCAGGAGTAGGGTTTTACCTCCATCGAGAGGGCCCGAACCTGGGTAAAAACATCGTGTCCCTTGTCTCCTGTTACCATCCGCCTAGACGCACAGTTCGGGACCCCCTACCCGAGATCCGCCGGTTTTGACACCGACATTGGTGCTTTCTTTGAGAGTTCCTCTGTATCGTCATCTTTAGGCCCGATGGCTCCTTCGATCGTCAACAACGATGCGGTCCAGGGTGAGACTTTTCTCCTCGGACAGATCTTTGTATTCGGCGGCTTTGCACTGCGGGCCAATTTGCCCGGCCATCTGGAGCAGATTGAAAGCTACGCCCCTGGCCATCAGGTCAGATTTGGAGGTTTAAACTACACGGCGGACGCCCACGGAGATTTGATCTTCAACGGGTTCGATCCACAGCCAAGCGTGCCGCACTGTCACGATGGGCATGATCTAGCTCTGCTGCCGGACAGTGTCCTGGAGGCCGCGCAAGTGTCCGCTCCGACCCTTAGCTCGGAGCCGACTGCGCCGATCGAGGATGGGTGGCTGGACACCGCCTCGGGGGCTGCGATCTCTACGGTGATTGAGCCGAACATCATCCCTGTCCTTTGCGAAGCTCGTGACTCCAAGGTGCCGGACTCCTCTCTGAACTCCGAACCTGCCGTGCCCCTGCCAATCGAATCCGATTGGGCGCCGATTGTGGAGTTCACTGCTGCGGACATCTTTCAGCACTCGCCCTTTGGCGACGTCCTATATTCACTAAAATCTCTCTCTCTATCAGGAGAGTCCTGGCCGGACTATGGTCAGGAAGGTTGGGATGCGGACGACGAAGAAATTCGAAGCCCACCCACCACCCACTTCGTAGCCACTGTCGAAAGTTTAAACGACGTGCTCGACTTCGATTCCGAAGACATCGACGGTATGGACGACGATGTAGAAGACAAACATGAACCAACACCTATAGGGCACTGGACAGCCACCTCATCTCATGATGTATACATGGTGGACACACCTAAAGGAAGCGACGACGAGGAACAATGGGACGCCACGAGGGATCATACCCTCGAAAAACAGTCAAAACGGCGATGTAAGTGCCGCTCAAAATCCTGCCTCAACAGAGACCGCAGTCATATGGACCCAGCCATAGAGCAGGGCGAACCGGTGGACGGCGAACATGCTATCGAGCAACCGTCCGAACAGGACAACACGGATAAACAATCCATCCCCAGCGAAGATAACAGTCCAGGCGATCTCATGTTGGACAAGTTACCAGAGCAGAAGAACCTCCACAAAAGGCTCGTCGACACTGCACGTAGCCTGAAAAAGCAGAAGCGGAAGGTTGGGATGCGGACGACAAAGAAATTCGAAACCCACCCACCACCCACTTCGTAGCCACTGTCGAAAGTTTAAATGACATGCTCGACTTCGACTCCGAAGACATCGACGGTATCGACGACGATGTAGGAGACAAACATGAACCAGCACCTATAGGGCACTGGACAGCCACCTCATCTCACGATGTGTACATGGTGGACACACCTAAAGGAAGCGACGACAAGGAACAATGGGACGTCACGAGGGATCATTCCCTCGAAAAGCAGTCAAAACGGCGACGTAAGCGCCGCTCAACGTCCCACCTCGATAAAGACAGCAGCCATACAGACCCAGCCATCGAGCAGGGCGAACCGGTGCATGACAAACATGCTATCGAGCAACCGTCCGAACAGGACAATCTCGATAAACAACCCGTCCCCGGCGAAGATAACAATCCGGACGATCTCACGCCGGACAAGTTACTGGAGCAGAAGAACCTCCAGAAAAGGCTCGTCGCCATCGCGTAGCTGAAAAAGCGTAGCGAAGCTCAAAACAGCGGAAGATGCACTCAGAATCAGATGGAGCAAAGTACTCAACACTGCAGACAAATACGGCGACAATCGCCGAACAAAGAGCTACCTGAAGCGAAAACTACTGCCAGAATTTGATGAGGAGGCCGTAGAGCCACCACAATCAAAGAACAAGGAGACCACACGGTCGGATAGACGACCCCATGGCGAACATAGAGCAGCAAATGGCACCGCACACAAGCCGGCACGCGATCCGCACACGGATTCGCATCAAAAAGATGGCCCAGTTAGATCCATCTACGGGCCAAGAAAGCAAGCTCTAGTAAGCAATGCAATACGTCAAGTATCCGAATATTACGGTGCACCTAAATATAGGGGTGCCGTACATCCCCTATGTTTCACCGATGAGGTTCTGGATCATGAATTTCTAGTGGGATTCAAGCCCGTAAACATAGAGGCATATGATGTAACAATGCACCACAGTGCGGATTGAGGATTACATCCTCCACATACACATGGCTAGAGGAGATGACCTCCACGCCATAAAATACTTACCCCTCAAGCTCAAAGGGCCAACCCGACATTGGCTCAAAAGCCTCCCCGAAAACACCATTGGAAGTTGGGAAGAGCTCGAGGATGCTTTTCGGGCAAATTTTCAAGGGACTTATGTCCGACCTCCGGATGCAGACGATTTAAGTCACATAACTCAACAACCCGGAGAGTCAGCCCGAAAATTTTGGAACAGATTCCTCACTAAAAAGAACCAAATAGTCTACTGTCCGGACGCCGAAGCCTTAGCAGCTTTCAAACACAACGTCCGAGACGAATGGCTTGCCAGACACCTCGGCCAAGAAAAGCCAAGAACAATGGCCGCATTAACAAGCCTCATGACCCGCTTTTGCGCGGGAGAGGATAGCTGGCTGGCAAGATGCAGTACCAGCGACCCAAGTACATCCGAAGTCAAGGATGGAAACGGGAAACAGCGACGAAGCAAGGACCAGCGCCGGACCAAGGGCAACAGCCCAAAGAGCACGGCAGTCAACGCCGGATTCAAAAGCTCACAGCAGAATCATAAAAAACTGCCCCCTACGGATAACAGGGACGAGCTATCTAACTTAAACAAGATCTTGGACAAGGTATGCCAAATCCACAGTACCCCCGGGAAGCCTGCAAATCATACCCATAGAGATTGTTGGGTCTTCAAGCAGTCCGGCAAACTCAACGCCGAACACAAGGGGCTCGACACACAAAGCGAGGACGATGACGAACCCCACAAGCAGAGCACCGAAAAACAAAAGAATTTCCCACAAGAAGTCAAAACAGTAAACTCACTTTACGTGACAAAAGGGAAAAACAAAACGGCACCCATAGAGCCCATAGATATACGCGTAGTACGGCCTATCCCAGAGGAGTCCCGCCGTTGGTTGTCAAAACCAATCACCTTCGACCATCAGGATTACTCTAGAAGTATCCGGAACGCAGGATGGACTGCCTTGATATTAGATCCGATAATCGACGGACTCCAATTTACACAAGTCCTAATGGACGGCAGCAGTGATCTAAACATGCTATATTAGGACACAATCCGCAAAATGGGGATAGACCCAACCAAAATTCGCCATAGCAACACTTCCTTTCATGGGGTAATGCCAGGCCGATATGCCCATTGTACGGGCTCTCTATTGCTAGAAGTTGTGTTCGGCTCACCCGACAACTTCCGCCGCGAAAAGTTAACCTTCCACCTCGCCCCATTTACAAGTAGCTATCAAGCACTACTGGGGCACGAAGCTTTCGCCCGCTTTAACGCAATACCGCATTATGCATCCCTCACACTTAAAATGCCCGGTCCACTAGGCATCATCTCCTTAAAGGGAAATATCGAGTGTTCCTCGAGCGCGGAAGATTGTGTGACTGCCTCGACGGCCACACACCAAACCGGCCTCACTAATTCAAGTGCCCAAATAGGTCGTTCAGACCCCGGACACGGTTAGACGAGTCCTACGTAAACATACAGGGGCTTACCAGCCGCACACCCTCGCACTAGGGGCTCCGCGCATATACAACAAGAGTCAATAAAGCTCATTTTTATTTATTTTTTGAAACGTACTTTGTTTATTTGAAATATAACATACATCTTCGCACGATCTTTTTCAACTAAGTTCCTCTCTTTTACAGATGAACATCGTGCGACACCCGTCCAGGATACGGCACAACGGAGACACAGGCGCAGACGTGCAGCAGGGACCCGTTGCAAGGATTCTTTTCAGATTAAGACCCTGCGTAAACCTTTTTTACTGTCTCTTGTTGATACACATCCCCTGGTTTCTTACTATAACCAAGGAGGAGGCTGGCGTTTTGGCATAGGCCACGTCAGAATTTTGCGCGTACCTGGACATCAGGGGCTTATTACCAAGGGCGTTGTTCGGCCCGTTTTCATACAGACCGAATACCTCAGGGAGTGTTCGGCGTCTCGAGTTAGGCCTTATATGCATCAGCTCAGAATCATGTCTTTGGTCAAATGTTGGGTTTGCCCGCTCGCTCTTTTGCTGCCTTACGTTCCGCTATATCGCTAACGCGGCACCGGGAGAACTCTCGCGATTATGCCCCGTTCGCCAAAGCGAGCACCTCGATGAGAAAGCCGAAAACGGACTGTCATGATACAGCGTGAGACTGGTCAACCACTCGATGACCCGTCGGAATCTATAGGATTCCTACGCATTGACGAAGGGCCGTTTCCCTGTCAGGCACATACGCGCCCCAAATTCGGGTGAGTGCGGTGCCCCTAGGGGCTATATAGTAGCCCCATTGTCAAACTCCTATGGCTAAGTGAAAGTGATAAAGCATTATAGTCCGGCCGCCTAGTTTGCTACGCTACCACTTCCTTTATAGGACCAAGACGTTGGATCAAGTGTGAAAATGCGCCTTTTGCAAACACCCCCGCATTATATGCGTGGGGGCTGAAGACGAAGACTGCCATCTTTCAGGTTATATACAAATATACGTTAACGGCCGCACAGGAGGTGTTTTAATTCTTGAAAGCACAAGTATAAAAAGCTTTTATATTTTATTGAAATATTGTTTCACAATAATACATGTTATTTGAACATAATATCCTTTGAGCACTGCGTCTCAATTAAACGAGCGCCCGGCAGAACTTCCTAAAAATAGTGCTCGACAGGTACTCGGCTTCCGTCTGAATCTTGGGTTGCAACATCGGTGGCCTTCATCTCCGCCCAGTATGTCTTGACACAGGCAAGAGCCATCCGAGCACCCTCTATGCATGCCAACCTCCTCATTGCATTGATATGCGGCACCGCACCAAGGAACTGCTGCACCAAGCCAAAATAACTCTTCGGCTCAGGCCCCTTCGGCCACAAAAGACTCACGACATCCTTCATGGCAAGTCCGGATAACCTATTTAGCTCCGCCCATTCGGCCAAGAAATCGGTTAATGGAAGTGGGCGCTCTGGATTATGGAACTGCGACCAAAAAACCCTTCCCGTTTCGTGATCCTCTTGATCTCGGAAGTGTTCGTCGCGTCGCCAGACCGCCGCCAAGTCCAGATAAGCATCTTCCGCACTCCACAGCCGGTCCAACCGAGCATAATTAGGGTCCAGGAATTTCCTCCACAACAGAAAGGGCTTTCCAGCCGCGATATCTCCGGCCTGACGCAGCTCCTCCTTCATAGCTCTCCTCGCAGAGCGAGCATCCTTGGCCTCGGCAGTGGCCTTCTTCAGGTCCTCTCGTACCGCCTGATCTTCTTTTTCAAGAAGCTTGCAGCGATCGGTAGCATTCTTCAACTCCACGGCCATCTTGGCCATCTCCTTCTTGCTTCGGCAGTGAGCAGCCTATTCGGCTTTTAGCTCTTTGGCCGCCTTTAAGGCAGCCGCGTCACTCTTTCTGGCCTGCTCCTTGGCCTGGGCGTGCTCCGCCCGCAGGTTCTCCATGGCAGCGGCACCATCTGCGTCAAGCATACTTGTTGTGAGGCACATGCATCAAGATCCCTTACCAGGTGTCCGCGGAGAGATCACATACCTTGTGACTCGTCAAGACACTTATGGACAAGCGCGATGTCGGCATCCACCACGTCAAGTTGCCGCTTTAGTTCGGCAAATCCATCAGTCCGGCTAGCCACCGAGTCTCAGGGGCTACTATCTACACAGGGTGCATTTTATATGCAGAACTGTCATAAGGTACATCATTTGCGTACCTCAAAATCTGTCAGTAAACTTCTGACGGCTTCATGCAATCCGCTCTCAGTGGACGAAATCCTTTCAATCACCGTACCCATTAACGCACGGTGATCTTACGAGATAAACGCCGCCCCAAGCAGATCCTTCACTCCTCCGACCGTACACCATACGGTGCGGACTCGTCCGATGGCCTTTTTCAAGGCCGGACGTGGAGGGCTTTGAGGGACATCGACTACCTTCGCCCCCGCCGACTCGGAGAAACCCTCCGTGATTTACACCTCGGGTCGCCTACTCGTAAGACGGCATGCAGCAGGGGCAGGTGTTTCACTCTCTATCATCTCCGGACGAAGATCCCCTGAAGATGAGCTCTGCTGAGAAGGGCTGAGATCCGAACTACAAGGTAAAATTTTGGTTATCAGAAATAGGGTAGGGATATCCTTTATTTTAATAAAAACTCCCCTTTTTACTTACGGCTCGATGGAGGGCTGATCCCCTTGGGGGCATAATGCGGCCGAGACATCTCTCGGCACCGGACCCTCTGACGAAGATTTCTTCCCCCGCTTTGAGACCATGGTCTCCGCGTCTTCAGAGGAGGTCCTCTTCTTCCCTTGGATGGAGGGATTCTCGATCCCTCCTTTCCTGACAGCCTCCTTCGCGGAGGCAGTAGCTTCCTTCCCCCCCTTCACCTTCTTCCGAAGGCGCAACCTCCAGCATCCTGGTTAACACGGGATCCGGCGCGGTCTCAGGGGGGGGGGGGCGGACACCTGATTAACTTTGCTTTCGCTATCCACTCATGTTCAAGGGACAGCTCTTTTAAAGGGCAAGTTTGTAATAAATATAGGATAGCCTGCCCGAGTACAGGGCTACTTACTTGAGTATCTGGGCGATTGCAGCTTAGACCTGCGTCCTTGGTCAAGTCCGAACACATCTCTTGTGATCCGAAGAAAAGCTTGTACATCTCCATGGGTGTCGCGCCCATAAAATGTTGGAGAGTTCGTGGTCCCTCCGGGTTAAATTCCCACAGGCGGAGGGGGCGACGTTTGCAGGGCTGGATGCGACGAATCAGCATCACCTATGCTACTACGACCAAAGTGATCTCTCTCTAGGAGGTCTCGAATGCGGCCCTGCAGCAAGGGCACGTCCTTGGATGGCCCCCAGTCAAGCCTTTATTGACCCATGACGCCATCCGCGGTGGAGGGCCCGAGCGAAAGACAGGTGGCGCCACCCATTTGGTGCTCCTGGGAGCTGTGATATAAAACCACTCTTGTTGCCATAAACTGAGCTCCTCTTGAAAAGAGCCCTCGGGCCACGGAGCATCAGCATTCTTGCTTATAACAGCCCCTCCGCACTCTGCCAGTCGCCCCTTGATCATCTTCGGCTCCACTTTGAAGGTCTTGAGCCACAATCCGAAGTGAGGGGTAATACGGAGGAAGGCTTCGCACACGACGATGAACGATGAGATGTGGAGGATGGAATCCGGATCCAAGTCATGAAATTCCAGCCCATTGTAAAACATGAGCCCCCTCACGAAGGGGTCCGTCGGGAAGCTTAGCCCCGAAGGAAGTGAGACGCGAACACCATGCTTTCACCAGGATTGGAGTGGGAATAACCTGCCCTTGGATAGGAAGCCTATGTGAAATTTCGCCGGTTAAATACCTGGCATCTCTTAACTTTAGCATGTCTTCTTCCGTAACGGAGGAAGGCATCCACCGGCCTTGCAGGTCGGAGCCGGACATCATCGAAGGTCCTAAGCGCCTGAATCTGGAGCTTTGGGTGTTGGAACTCGAGGCGAGGGGCGGATTCGATTAAGGTTGAAAGAAGGGAGTGGAACCTTGGTCTCTTTATAAAGAGGTTGAATGCCAAGAGCCTCCCCCGTGACCGTTCGGGACTCGCCTTCGGTAGAGGAGGCGTGCCAACGGACATGGTCGGGTTACCCACGCCCGTATTGATGAGAATCCCAGAATAAGGGGACACGATCTCTGCTTTGACAAGACGTGCCAAAGAAACTGCCTCGCTAAACGCGCTGAGGTGGAACAGTAAAAATAAAGGCTTGGCCGTGGTGTGATGTCACGCCACGGAATACGTCGGCAGACTGAATTTGTGTAAATATTATTATTATCTCTACGGTGGTATGCGGAACTTATTTTGCAGAGCCGGACACTATCCTTGTGTTCAAAATCTTCTATGAAGTATTCGGAGGAGGAACCCGCCTTGCAATTCCGAAGACAATATGCGAGCTGGACTCCTCGTCATTGAAGCCTGGTTCAGGGGCTACTGAGGGAGTCCCGGACTAGGGGGTGTCCGGATAGCCGAACTATCATCTTCAGCCGGACTCCTGGACTATGAAGATACAAGATTGAAGACTTCGTCCGTGTCCAGATGGGACTTTCCTTGGCGTGGAAGGCAAGCTTGGCAATACGGATATATAGATCTCCTACCATTGTAACCGACTCTGTGTAACCCTAACCCTCTTCGGTGCCTATATAAACTGGAGGGTTTTAGTTTGTAGGATGAAGAACAATCATACCATAGGCTAGCTTCTAGGGTTTATCCTCTCTGATCTCGTGGTAGATCTACTCTTGTACTACCCATATCATCAATATCAATCAAGCAGGAGTAGGGTTTTACCTCCATCGAGAGGGCCCGAACCTGGGTAAAAACATCGTGTCCCTTGTCTCCTGTTACCATCCGCCTAGACGCACAGTTCGGGACCCCCTACCCGAGATCCGCCGGTTTTGACACCGACACTAATATTATTGAAACCGTGACCTCGGAGGAATACATAAAGGATATTTTCCAGAATGTTCCAGACCCCAAAAAGGAATAGGTATGTGGTACGGTAAGTAAACCGACTCCAAAACAATTTTTAAGGCAATATTTCTCCGTTTTGGAATATTTAGAAAAATAGAAAAATAAGTAGCAGTCCGGGAGGACACGAGGCCTCCACGAGGTGGAGGCGCGCCTACCCCCGGGCGCGCCCCTACCTCGTGAGCACCTCATGTGCCCTCCGGACTCCGTTTCCTTGCACGATACGTATTTTGGTCGGTAAAAATTCATTATATATACTCCCAAAGGTTTTGACTCCCGTATCACGCAAATCCCCCATGTTCTTGTTTCGAGCTATTTTTCTGACAGGTCTAGAGCACCATGACTTCTCCCTCCTCCAACAACGAAGACAAGGATGCTTGGCTATTGAAGATAGAGTTGAAGAGAGAGGAACTAGAAGAAATCAACAAGGATGAAAGGATCAAGAAGGCCACGGAGGTTCAAGCTCCGGTGGTGAAAGAAGAAGACATCCCTCAACCTTTACCTAACCTTTTCACTCCAACAGAGCTTGAAGCCTTCAAGATGATTGAGTTAGCCCACATACAGAACAAGTATCTCACACAGGAGAATATTTTGTTGAAGGATCATATTGTTGGGCTCAAGGGCATTATCCGCAAGTTGGAGGAGCCTTTACGCTCGATGTGCAATTATCCACCGTCATCATCACCACCTCCATCACCTTCGAGGATATAATCACATGGGTATGGGCACTCCCCTTGGCAACTACCAAGCTTGGGGGAGGTTCCCTAGTATCGTATCACCATCACAACTCCTATCTTTACCGTTTTTCTTAGTTTGATCCTATTAGTAGTATCTTTATTTAGTAGAATAAAGTCATGGCATGATCTAGTTTTGAGTTTTGCTTTATGATCCTTCTTTGTAATCGAGTCCGTGAGCTATATAATAAAGATTAGTGTTGAGTCAAGGGCTTGAGTATTTTGCCATGATCTTGGGTGATTAGAAGAAAAAGAATAAAAAGAATCAAAGATGTTCATATTGGTATTATTGAAAGTAATGACTTCACATAGAAAGAGTATGATGATTTAAAGTTGTTGGGAGTTGGCAAATATAGCTTTGGTCATCGTTGCAATTAATAGGAAGTAATAAGGAAAGAGAGGTTTCACATATAGATATATTATCATTGACATCTTTTATGATTGGGAGCACTCATTAAAATATGACATGCTAAAGAGTTGAGGTTGGATAAGGAAGACAACATAATGAGTTATGTTTTGTTACATCTAAGATAAAGTATGTTGTCATGGATCCTCTACCGTGTCGAGCTTTCCTTTCCCCCTCATGCTAGCCAAATTCTCAGCACCAAGTAGAAATACTACTTGTGCTTCCAAATACCCTTAAACCAGTTTTGCCATGAGAGTCCACCATATCTACCTATGGATTGAGTAAGATCCTTCAAGTAAGTTGTCATCGGTGCAAGCAATAAAAATTGCTCTCTAAATATGCATGACTTATTAGTGCGGAGAAAATAAACTTTATACGAACTTGTTGTGGGCCTTAATAAAAGCCACGGACTGCATAATAAAGGTTCACATACAAGGGCAATATAAAGTGGCGTTCTTTTGCATTAAGATTTTGTGCATCAACCCTAAACGTGCATGACAACCTCTGCTTCCCTCTGCGAAGGGCCTATCTTTTATTATTATCCTCTACCTTATGCAAGAGTCACTGTGATCTTCACCTTTTCCTTTTTATTTTATCCTTTGGCAAGCTCATCATGTTGGAAAGAACATGATATATATATATATATATATATATATATATATATATATATATATATATATATATCTAATTGGATGTGGGGGAGCATGAATTATTATTGTTGACATAACCCTTGAGGTAAAAAGTTGTGGGGCAAAACTATAAGCCCCTATCTTTCTCTGTGTCCGATTAAAACTTCGTAACCACAAGTATCGCGTGAGTGTTAGCAATTATGAAGGACTAAGTGATAGTTGAGTATGTGGACTTGCTTTTAAGCTCTGACATAGACTCTTTCCGATGTTATGATAAATTGCAATTGCTTCAATGACTGAGGGTATAATTGTTGGTGCTCAATAAGGTTTCTGATTCATACTTTGGCTTTGAGAAGATCATCAGTTGAACATGAGTAATCATATGACAAAATCTATATATGTTGCTGTTATGAAATAATCATGATGCCTTCATGTCCGTATTTTATTTTTATCGACGCCTCTACCTCTAAACATGAGGACATATTTATTGTTATCGGCTTTTCGCTTGAGGACAAGCGAGGTCTAAGCTTGGGGGAGTTGATACATCCGTTATGCATCATGCTTTTATATCAATATTTATTGCATTATGGGTTGTTATTTCACGTTATGTTACAATACTTATGGCTATTCTCTCTTATTTTACAAGGTTTACATGAAGAGGGAGAATGCCGGCAGCTGGAATTCTGGGCTAGAAAAGGAGCAAATATTGAAGGACTATTCTGCGCAACTCCAAAAGTCCTGAAACTCCACGGAATACCTTAAAATAAATAAAGAAAAATCGTCGCCAAAGATGAAGGCCAAAGGGACCACACCCTGCTCACGAGGGTGGGGGGCGCCCCCTGGGCGCGCCCCCTACCTCGTGGGCCCCCTGGTGGCTCTCCGACGCCCATCTTCTCCTATATGAAGTCTTTCGATGAGAAAAAATAGGAGGCAACCTTTCGGGACGAGACTCCGCCGCCACAAGGCGGAACCTTGGCGGAACCAATCTAGGGCTCCGACAGAGCTGTTCTGCCGGGGACACTTCCCTCTGGGAGGGGGAAATCATCACCATCGTCATCACCAACGCTCCTCTCATCGGGAGAGGGCAATCTCCATCACATCTTCACCAGCACCATCTCATCTCCAAACCCTAGTTCATCTCTTGTATCCAATTCTTGTCTCCAAGTCCGAGATTGGTGCTAGTAGGTTGCTAGTAATGTTAATTACTCCTTGTAGTTAATGCTAGTTGGTTTATTTGGTGGAAGATCATATGTTCAGATCCTTTATGCACATTATTACCCCTCTGATTATGAACATGAATATGCTTTGTGAGTAGTTACGTTTGTTCCTGAGGACAAGGAAGAAGTCTTGCTATTAGTAGTCATATGAATTTGGTATTCGCTCGATATTTTGATAAGATGTATGTTGTCTAACCTCTAGTGGTGTTATGTGAACGTCGACTACATAACACTTCACCATTATTTGGGCCTAGAGGAAGGCATTGGGAAGTAATAAGTAGATGATGGGTTGCTAGAGTGACAGAAGCTTAAACCCTAGTTTATGCGTTGCTTCATAAGGGGCTGATTTGGATCCATATGTTTCATGCTATGGTTAGGTTTACCTTAATATTTTTGTTGTAGTTGCGGATGCTTGCAATAGAGGTTAATCATAAGTGGGATGCTTGTCCAAGTAAGGGCAGTACCCAAGCACCGGTCCACCCACATATCAAATTATCAAAGTACCGAACGCATATCATATGAGCGTGATGAAAACTAGCTTGACGATATTCCCATGTGTCCTCGGGAGTGCTTTTCCTATTATAAGAGTTTGTCCAGCCTTGTCCTTTGCTACAAAAAGGATTGGGCCACATTGCTGCACTTTATTTACTTTTGTTACTTGTTGCTCGTTACAATTTATCTTATCACAAAACTATCTGTTACCACTTATTTTAGTACTTGCAGAGAATACCTTGCTGAAAACCGCTTATCATTTCCTTCTGCTCCTCGTTGGGTTCGACACTCTTACTTATCGAAAGGACTACGATAGATCCCCTATACTTGTGGGTCATCAGTTAGTAAGCTCGCCAGGAGCAGAGTATATGGCCAGCCGTTGGTGTGATCGGTTACCCTTAACCATTGGTAGCCATGTGTTTCCCTCTAATCTAGTAATTTTGGAGTCACAAGGATTGGATATAATACTAGGCATGGATTGGTTATCGATGTATGGAGGAAACATTGATTGTGCTAGTAAGTCGATATTTCTCACCACCCCAGAAGGAAAGAGGATCAAGTATGTATCCCGGTATGTGCCGAGGAGGACTCAAGTGAATTCCTTATCAGGAGTTGTACAGGAGGAAGTACCAGTGGTGAAGGATTGCCCCGATGTATTTCCAGAGTTACGAGGCATGCCACTGGATCGAGACATTGAGTTTTTGATTGAGCTATTGTCAGGCACCGGACCAATATCAAAGAGACCGTATCGTATGCCCGCACAAGAACTAGAGGAAATTAAGAAGCAGATTAAGGAGTTACTGGATAAAGGTTACATTCGACCAAGTTCATCACCTTGGGGAGCCTAGTGCTTCTAGCGGAGAAGAAGGATGGATCTTTAAGGATGGTTGTTATTATCGTGCATTGAATGAAGTGACGATCAAGAACAAATACCCTCTGCCGATGATCAATGACTTGTTTGACCAGTTGCAAGGAGCTAAAGTTTTCTCTAAGATTGATCTTCGATCAGGTTATCACCAGTTGAAGATTCGAGAGCAGGATATACCTAAGACAACTTTTACCACAAGGTACAGGCTATAAGAGTATACCGTTATGTCATTTGGTCTGACTAACGCACCCGCCTATTTCATGAACATGATGAACAAGGTGTTTGTGGAGTTTTTGGACAAGTTCGTCGTGGTGTTCATTGATGATATATTGGTCTACTCAAAGAATGGAGAGGAGCATAAGGAGCATTTGCGTTTGGTTCTTGAGAAGCTCAGGGAACATCAGTTGTATGCCAAGTTCAGCAAATGCGAGTTTTAGCTAAAGGAAGTTGGATTTCTCGGACATGTTATATCCGGAGAAGGAATAGCCGTAGACCCTACCAAGGTTGCTTCTGTGACTAAATGGGTGGCACCCACATCAGTTGGAGAGATCAGGAGTTTTCTTGGACTCGTAGGATATTATCGGAGGTTCATTGAGAATTTCTCCAGGATTGCAAAGCCCATGACGGAGTTATTGAAGAAGGACACCAAGTATAAATGGATTGAGGAGTGTGAAGCCAGTTTTCAGAAGTTGAAGAAACGTTTGGTTACAGCCCCAGTGCTGATTCTTCCAGACCAACGTAAGGATTATCAAGTATATTGTGACGCTTCACGTCGAGGACTGGGAGTTGTGCTTATGCACGAAGGAAGAGTTGTTTCATATGCCTCACGACAGCTTAAACCTCATGAACGGAACTATGCAATGCATGATTTGGAGTTAGCAGTTGTAGTGCATGCGCTGAAGACATGGAGGCATTTTCTCATCGGAAACCATTGTGAGGTATACACGGATCATAAGAGTTTGAAATATATCTTCACGCAGAAGGAGTTGAACCTCAGGCAAAGGAGATGGTTGGAGCTCATCAAGGATTATGATATGAAATTGCACTATCATCCTGGAAAGGCCAATGTCATAGCAGATGCTTTGAGCCGCAAGAGTTATGTTAACACGCTCATAACCTGAGAGTTGCCTAAGGAGTTAGCAGATGATCTTCGTGGGTTATCTTTGGAGATAGTTTAGAGAGGTTATGTTACAACATTGGAGATTCAGTCCACTTTGATGGGTAAGATCAGAGAAGCCCAGAAGACTGACAAGGAGGTTGCCGAAATAAAGGAAAGGATGAGGAAAGGAAAGGCTAAAGGATTTCGTGAGGATGAGCAAGACACTTTATGGTTTGAGGATCGCGTATATGTGCCTAATGACCCCGAGATCAGGAAGTTGATTCTGCAGGAGGCCCATGATTCGCCGTACTCAATTCACCTAGGAAACACTAAGATGTATCTGGATTTGAAGGAAAGTTTTTGGTGGACAGGAATGAAGAAGGATATAGCCAAGTATGTAGCAGTATGTGATGTTTGTCAGAGAGTTAAGGCAGAGCATCAGAAGCCAGCTAGATTGCTACAGCCATTGCCGATACCCGAATGGAAGTGGGATAAACTTGGCATGGATTTTATCACCGGATTACCCATGACTCATTAGGCTATGACTCTATATGGGTTGTAGTCGATCGTTTGACGAAAGTAGCTTATTTCATCCCAGTGAAGACCACCTATACTTCACCGGCGTGGCCGAGCCTGAGTCCTCTCCGACTCCGACCCGGCGCCCCCTCCCGCAAGCCGCGCCGCCGCCCCTCCCCCTTTATAAGCCGACCCAGGGGCCCCTTGGAGCCCCAGGTCCCCGCTGTCGCCGCCTCGCCACCTACGCCGTCGCCCGATGCCGCCGACGCTAGTTTTCCCGAACCGGTATGACCCGGACCGCCCGTTTTTCTAGGTTTTCGCGGTTTTGTTGATTAGATCGGTTTTTCGTTTTTAATCTAGTTTATTTAACGGATGTTCGTCCATTCGTTCGTTTTAACGAACGCTTTTCGCCGGATTAGTTCAGACGGCGAACGTTCGTTCGTTAGTCTTTTTCTTTTTAGTTTATTTTCGGCCAGGGACTTATCCGCGATTATTTTTATCGCGATTTAGCCCTTGATCTTTAAACTAGCATAACTTTTTACTCGTTTATCCAGATTAGATGAAACAAGCGCCAAAATCTTAGTATCGTTCTGTTCTTTCGAGTTAACCAACTTGAACATGATTTTGATACTGTAAAATTTGATTTTAGTCCAGATTAGTAAACGATCTTGTTTCGTTCGTGTTTTGAGTGTCGTTGCTCCGTCTGAGTTGAATCTTTTTGCAAATCGTAGCTAATCACATGTACCTACTGCTAAGATCTAATTCACATGTTAATATTGCCGTTAGGTTTTGACTTTTGTTAGTTTTAGCCATTTGCTTGTTTCGTGTTCAATTTGGATCTTTTCTCGGTTTTCTCGTGTTTCGATTGAGTGATTGCTTATGTATGCTATTGTTTGTCTACGCTGGATTACCCGGGGTGTGAAGCTTACTACGGATCTCTAGAGTTTGCAGATCGTCAGCAACGCAAGTTACACTTCGATCATACTCTTTTATACCCAGTTTTTGCTATGCATTAGTAATGCCCCTCAAATATTTGCATGAGTAGGATTGGAACATGTGGTTTTGGTTGTGGTGCTCGAGGTAGGAACCTAATACCTTTTGATCACCCCATGAATATACGTTGTGCTTATTATTGCTTAGCCATGCTCGTAGACGGTGATTGGATCATGATTCACACATGGAAGTTGAGAGTTATTTTTAATCATGGATAACATTAAGGTGGCAACATTAATACACATCTGGGTGGATTGGTTGAGGCACCTGGGGAACCCAGTGTTGTCTGTTTTTGGAAATCCCGGAGTACCCGTGTGATTATCCTTTGGAATGCCACCCAGGCTCAAAGGGATCATAATATTATTCATGCTAGAAACTTCCGTGTGCAGCCACAAGCCATTATGGGTTCTGGCATAGTTGAGTAAGTTGTGTGAGCTCTTGAAGAGGTAGACTAGCAGATGTAGAGGGATGTAGGTGGTACTGTCTACCCGGAGTAGAGAGTAAATGCTTCAGAAAGGCTATGTCTCGATCATCCGATCATGGATGCGGTCGAGTCTTGTGGGGAAAAGTGCGCAAACCTCTACAGAGTGTATAAACTAATCATGGTTAGCCGTGTCCCCGGTTATGGACATCTTGAGTATCTAGTACTTGAATCTATTGATGTGATCTCATCACGTTACTTTAAATAATTATGATTTGGTTAATGATGATACTTTTAATTGGGATTTGAGTTGGGGTTACCTTCTCAAATAATGGGCAACTTGGGAGTAGTTAAATAAATTTATTCCTTTGTTGTAGGGAAAAACTAGCTTTATGCAAAATCATGAAACTTACAACCTCCACCAGCCAAATATTGCATGTAGATATAGTTCTTGCATTTCATTGCTTTACAGTATAACTATGCCAGCATATTCCATGTGTTGACCCGTTTCGGGCTGCAACATCTTATGTTGCAGACTACTCAGACGATGATTAAGGTGCGATAGGTCGTTGTTTTGCACTCAGCTATGCCATTGGAGTTGATGGACTCATTTACCTTCGAAGCTTCCACAGATATCTAGTTTAGATGGCCTTCAGCCATAATATTTTGTGTAATCATACTCTTTATGAGGACTCGATGTAATACGTGTGTGATTGAAACTCTGTTATAATTCCTCGAGTACTGTGTGTGTCAGCATTACCGATCCAGGGATGACCCTGATGCACAGAGACTTGACCATTTGAGGTCTGGTCCCTACAGAAGTTTTCCTGCAAAGAATCTGAAACGAGAGTTGTACAAAAGAACATATTCTCCAACTTTGAACTCACGCTTTTGGATTCTTTTGTCATGCCACCTTTTGATTTTTTTTCTTTGAATAACTTTGCATTTTCATAAGCCTGGGTTCTCCATTCATCTAATGAGCTAATATCAAATAACCTCTTTTCACCAGCAAGTTTGAAAGCATAGTTGAGTTCTTTTATTGCCCAATATTCTTTGTGTTCTAACTCAAGAGGCAAATGACAAGCTTATCCATAAACCATTTTATAAGGAGACATACCCATAGGATTTTTATATGTTGTTCTATAAGCCCAAAGTGCATCATCTAGTTTCTTAGACCAATTCTTTTGGGACCTATTGACTGTCTTTTGTAAGATTAGTTTTATTTCTCTATTACTAAGTTTAACTTGACCACTAGATTGAGGATGATAAGGTGATGCAATTCAATGGTTAACATCATACTTAGCAAGCATTTTACGAAAAGCACCATGAATAAAGTGTGAACCACCATCAGTCATTAAATATCTAGGGACTCCAAACCTTGGGAAAATAACTTCCTTAAGCATTTTAATAGAGGTGTTGTGATCAGCACTACTGGTAGGAATAGCTTCTACCCACTTAATAACATAATCAACAGCAACCAAAATATGTGTATAACAATTAGAGGAAGGAAAAGGTCCCATGAAATCAAATCCCCAAACATCAAATGGTTCAACAACAAGTGAATAATTCATAGGCATTTCTTGATGCTTACCGGTATTACCTATTCTTTGACATTCATCACAAGATGAGACAAACTTACGGGCATCCTTGAAGAGAGTAGGCCAACAAAAACCAGATTGCAATACCTTATGAGCGGTTCTGTCTCCCGCGTGATGTCCTCCATAAGCCTTGGAGTAACATTTCCATAGGATTGTTTCTGTTCATGCTCAGGTACACAACGTCTAATAATACCATCTACTCCTTTATAAAGATGCGGGTCATGCCAAAAGTATGTCTTAAATCATAGAAGATTTTTTTTCTTTTGTTGGTGAGTAATGCTAGGTGCTATGTATTTAGCAACAATATAATTAGCATAATCAACATACCAAGGTGTACCAATGGAAACATTTATTGCAGCTAATTGTTCATCAAGGAAGCTATCATTAATAGGTTGGGGGTCATCAAGAATATTTTCAAGCCTAGACAAGTTATCAACTACGGGGTTCTCTGCTCCTTTCCTATCAGTGATATGAAAATCAAATTCCTGTAGCAGAAGAACCCACCTAATGAGTCTAGGTTTAGCATATTTCTTTCCATAAGATATTTTGTAGTAGCCTGATCGGTGTGAACAATCACTTTGGAATCAACAACATAAGATATGAATTTATCACAAGCAAACAACACTGCTAAGAATTCTTTTTTAGTAGTAGCACAATTTCGTTGAGCACTGTCTAGAGTTTTACTAGCATAACGGATAACATTTAATTTCTTATCAACTCTTTGTCCTAGAACAGCACCAACAACATAATCACTAGCATCACACGTAATCTCAAAAGGCAAGTTCCAATCAGGTGGTTAAACAACAGGTGCAGTAATTAAGGCTTTCTTTTGTGTTTCAAAGGCTTCCAAGCAATCATCATCAAACACAATGGGAATGTCCTTTTGGAAAATATTTGTAAGAGGCCTAGAAATTATAGAAAAGTCTTTGATAAACCTCCTATAGAAACCAGCATGACCAAGGAAACTATGAATACCTTTGATATCTTTAGAACATGGCATTTTCTCAAATGCATCAACCTTGGGTTTGCCCACCTCAATGCCTCTTTTAGAAATTTCATGGCCCAAAACAATACCTTTGTTAACCATAAAGTGGCACTTCTCCCAATTCAAGACAAGATTTATTTGTTCACATCTCTGCAAAACTCGATCAAGATTGCTTAAACAATCATCAAAAGATTTCCCATAAACAGAAAAGTCTTGAAAACCTCAACAATCTTTTCACAAAAATCAAAGAATATAGCAGTCATACATCTTCGAAAGGTAGCAGGTGCATTACATAAACCAAAAGGCATACGTCTATAAGCATAAGTTCCAAAAGGACAAGTAAAAGTGGTCTTTTCTTGATCAGGTTGTCAAACAGGTATTTGTGAAAAACCATAATATCCATCAAGGAAGCAAAAATGTGTGTGCTTAGATAATTTTTCTAACATTTGATCAATAAAAGGCAGAGGGTAATGATATTTTCTAGTTGCTTTGTTTAATTTCCTATAATCAATTACCATCCTATAGCCTGTGACAATTCTTTGTGGAATAAGTTCATTCTTATCATTAGGAACAACAGTAATACCTCCCTTCTTAGGGACACAATGAACAGGACTTACCCATCTACTGTCAGCTATAGGATAAATTATACCTGCTTCCGGAAGTTCCAATATTTCCGTTCTTACCACTTCTTTCATCTTCGGATTTAACCAACGTTGGTGATCAACAACGGGTTTAGCATCAGGTTCCATATTAATCATGTGCTGACATAGAGTGGGACTAATGCCCTTAAGATCATCAAGAGTATATCCAATAGCAGCTCGGTGCTTCCTTAGAACTTTCAATAGTCTTTCTTCTTCATGTTCTAAAAGGTTAGCACTAATAATAACATATATATATTTTTCTCATCAAGATAAGCATATTTCAAAGTGTATGGGAATTGTTTTAATTCAAACACAGGATCACCTTTAGGTGGAGGAGGACCTCCTAGAGTTTCAATAGGCAAATTTGTTTAAGCAGAGGTTGTTGTTCGAAAAAGATTCTATCTATTTCATTTCTTTCACGCATATGCAAATCATTTTCATGGTCCAGCAAATATTGTTCTAAAGGATCAGTAGGAGGTACATCAATAAAAGCAAGACTAATAATTTCATCCTTACTAGGCAAATCTTTCTTATGAGGTTGTCTACTAAACTTGGAAAAAAATAAATTCATGAGATTCATCACCAAAACTAACACCGACAGTTTGTTTCTTACAATCTATTCTATCATTGACGGTGTTCAAGAAAGGTCTACCAAAGATAATGGGACAAAAGTCATCTTGTGGGGAGCCAAGAACAAGAAAATCGGTAGGGTATTTTATTTTCCCACACAAGACTTCAACATCTCTAAGAATCCTAATTGGTGATATAGTATATCTATTGGCAAGTTTAATAGTAACATATATGTCTTCTATTTCAGCAGGTGCTATCTCACTCTTAATTTCTTCATATAAGGAAAAAGGAATAGCACTCACACTAGCACCTGGGTCACATAACCCATGATAATAGTTATCTCCTATCTTGACTGAGACAACAGGCACGCCAACAACTAGTCTATGTTTATCCTTTTTATCAGGTTTGACAATTCTAGAAGCTTCATCACAGAAGTAAATAGCATGCCCATCAATATTATCAACCAAGAGATCTTTAATCCTAGCAACACTAGATTCAACTCTGATTTGTTCAGCTGGTTTGGGTGTTCTAACATAACTTTTGTTAACCACGGTTCAAGCTTTAGCATGTTCCTTCGTCCTAACAGGGAAAGGTGGTTTTTCAATATAAGCAGTGGGAACAACTGGATCGACATAGTAAATGATAGTTTCTTCTTTAGCTTTTACCAGTTCTTTAATTTCTTATTTAATAGATGGGTGATATTTAAACCACTTCTCCTTAGGGAGATCAACATGAGTAGCAAAGGATTCACAAAAGGAAGCTACTATCTCAGAGTCAAGTCCATATTTAGTGCTAAACTTTTAAAAAGCATCAGTATTCATAAAAGATTTAACACAATCAAACTTAGGTTCAATACCTGACTCTTTACCTTCGTCGAGTTCCCGATATTCAGAGTTACGTTTAATTCTTCCTAAAAGATCCCACCGGAATTCAATAGTCTTCTTCATAAAAGAACTAGTACAAGAAGTATCGAGCATGGATTGATCATTATGAGAAAGCCGAGCATAAAAATTCTGAATAATAATTTCTCTTGAGAGCTCATGATTGGGGCATGAATATAACATTGACTTAAGCCTCCCCAAAGCTAGAGCGATACTTTCTCCTTCACGAGGCCAAAAATTATATATGTAATTCCGATCACGATGAACTAGATGCATAGGACAATTTTTTGATGGAATTCTAATTTCAACTGATTCCAGTTCCAAGATCCGACATCATCGCATAGCCTATACCATGTTAATGATTTTCCCTTCAAAGATAAAGGGAAAACCTTCTTCTTAGCTTCATCTTCGGGTAAACCTGCAAGCTTAAACAATACACAAATTTCATCCACATATATCAAGTGCATATCAGGATGTTCGGTTCCATCTCCTGCATAAGGATTAGCTAGCAGTTGTTCTACCATACCCGAAGGAATTTCATATTCAATATTTTCAGTAGGTGCAGTAGGTTGAGGGGAAACTAATTGTGGTTCCGGTCAAGGTGAAGATACCCCAAAAAATACCTCAAAGGATTGTTTTCCATAGTAGCAAGTGACAATAAATTTCAGCACGTAGTAATAATGTTTCCTTAACAATTTCCACTTACCAAGAGCGCTTCACTCCCCGGCAACGGTGCCAGAAAATAGCTTTGATGACCCACAAGTATATGGGGTCAATTGTAGCCTTTTCGATAAGTAAGAGTGTCGAACCCAACGAGGAGCAGAAGGAAATGACAAGTGGTTTTTAGCAAGGTAATGTCTTCAAGTGCTAAAATTGTAAGTAGCGGAGTAGTTTGATAGCAAGAAAATTTGTAACGAGCAAGTAACTATAGTAGTAACAAAAGTGCAGCAAGGTAGCCCAATCCTTTTGAGGCAAAGGACAGGCCAAAATGGTCTCTTATGATAAACAAAGTGTTCTTGAGGGTACACGAGAATTTCATCTAGTCACTTTCATCATGTTGGCTTAATTTGTGTTCGCTATGATAATTTGATATGTGGGTGGACCGGTGCTTGGGTGCCGTTCTTATTTGAACAAACCTCCTACTTATGATTAACCCCCTCGCAAGCATCCACAACTACGAGAAAAGTATTAAGAATAAAATTCTAACCATAGCATTAAACTTTTGGATCCAAGAAGTATTAAGAATAAAATTCTAACCATAGCATTACACATATCAAGTTCACATGATTACTTGCAACATGATTTCTCCCGTGACCTCAAGAACAAAAGTAACTACTCACAAATGATAATCATGCTCAAGATCAGAGGGGTATTAAATAGCCTAATGGAGCTGAACATATAATCCTCCACCAACTAAACCATATAGTAATCAACTACAAGATGTAATCAACACTACTAGTCACCCACAAGTACCAATCTATAGTTCCCGTACAAAGATTGAACACAAGAGATGAGCTACAGTTTGAGAGGAGTTGGTGTTGTTGAAGATGTTGATGAAGATAGCCCTCCCCAAGATGGGAGAGTTGTTGGTGATGATGATGACGATGATTTCCCCCTCTGGGAGGGAAGTTCCCCTGGCGGAATCGCTCCGCAGAGGGCAAAAGTGCTCTTGCCCAGGTTTCGCCTCGAGACGGCGGTGCTTCATCCCGAAAGTCCTCTCCTTATTTTTTTCTAGGTCAAATGACTTATATACCAGAAGAGGAGCACCAGAGGTGGGACTAGGTGAGCACAACCCACCAGGGTGCGCCTGGGCTCCCTGGCACGCCCAGGTGGGTTGTGCCCAGCTGGTGGGCCCCCTCTGGTACTTATTTGCTCCAATATTCCACAAAAATTCCTTGTAAAGTTTCAGCTCATTTGGAGTTGTGCAGAATAGGTAGCCTGACGTAGCTTTTTCAGGTCCAAAATTCCAACTACCAGAATTCTCCCCCTTTGTGTATACCTTGCATATTATGAGAGAAAGGGCATTAGAATTACTCCAAAAAGCATTATTATACAATAAAAAACATAAATAACAGTAGGTAAACATGATGCAAAATGGACGTATCAGGTTGCAAGGATTTGTTCTTTTGTGCAGGTACCGTTTACATAGTGTTACTTGGTTCTCCTACTGGATTGATAACCTTGGTTTTATTCACCGAGGGACATATTTGTCGTAGTTGTGCTGCATCGTCCCTTCCTCTTTGGGGAAATACCAATGCAGATCTAAGCCACGTCAATAGGCACTCCCTAAACTTGTAGATTTACATGATACAATATGAAGAAGATGTACCCATGATAACTTGGTTAGTATGTGTGAATCTAAGAAAGATTGATTTAGTAGCTTACAACTTGCTAACATTAACCCTCAAGAAAATCTCCTGGCATTGGTTACCAGCTATTGGGACTGCTTGAGGTATCTTGGTGGGTATTGGACATGATATGTTTGAGCTTATTTCTGTTGATGCTTTAGAATTTTATGTTGCTTGTCTCCTTAAGGACAAGAAAACTAAAATCACTTGGAGATTTGTGGCCATGTATGGTTCAACTTATGATAATTCAAGCTTGAATTTATTAATGAGCATCCATAACACTATGGATGCTTTGTTGGGTCCAACTATTTTTGGGGGTTTTAACTTGGTTAGGGGTAGTGAATAGAAGAATACTATGTTAGTTAACTTTCATTGGGTTAATATGTTCAATGATTGGGTTAATAAATATGGCCTCATTGAATTAAAAAATCTGGTAGAAAGTTTACTTAGGCCAACAACCAGGATAATCTGGTTATGGCAAACACTGAAAAAGTTTTTATAACTACTTTCACTGGGAAAATATGTTCTCTTATGTCCAACTTAAAGCCCTCTGTAGGGTGGGTAGTGACCACACTCCTCTAGTGTTTGATACTAGTGCTATCCAACCAACAAAAAACAAACAATTTAGGTTTGAAAAATGGTGGCTGGATGCTGAAGGCTTTGAGGAGGTGGTCAAACAAATGTCGGAATGTCCCCTCTTCTATTAAGGGCCCTTTAGAGAGGTGGCAATTCAAGATTAGGAAACTTAGATGAATGTGTAGGGGCTAGAATGCTAATTATGAGACTGCCCAACATAGAACCAAGCAACAACTAGTGTTGAATATAAACTTTTAGATATTGCTTCTAAGACTAAGACATTATCTCCACCTTCCAAAGCTCATATGGATAAAATAGCTCTAGATCTCCAAAATATTTGGAGATTGGAGGAGATCAAATCTAGACAGAGATCTGGAGAGAGAAATATTCTTGGAGGGAGAAACACTGCTTATTTCCATGATTTGGCTAACCAAAGAAGAAGAAAGAAGCAAATCCCCATGTTGATTGGGCCAAATGGTCATGTTGAAGATACTGAGGGTATTATTAAGATTGTTGTAGCTATACAAAAAAATATTTAGTAAAGAGGTTACTCTTGATATCTCTTTGGAGGATAAGTTTTGGGACCCTTATGAAAGAGTATCCATTAATCATAATATGAAGCTTGGAACTGACATTTCAGAAGAGGACGTGAAAAAAACTGTGTTTGGGCCCTATGCTGGAGGAGCTCCTGGCCCTGATGGCTTCCCATTCCTCTTTTATCAACACTTTTGGTCTACTATAAAAAAGGATCTCACATTGATGGTGGATGCCTGGAATAATGATAATTTGGATCTATATAGGTTGAACTTTTCTTTATTAACACTGATCCTTAAGGAACCTGATGCTAGCACCATTCAAAAATGTAGGCCAATTGCCCTGACCAATTGTATCTTTAAATTTTTTGCTAAGTGTGTTACTAATCAGTTGGGAGAAGTAGGTGATTAGCTTATCTCCTGGAACCAAACTGCCTTTATCAAAGGTAGGTTCATTATGGAGAGTGCAGTGACAGCTCATGAAATTATTCATGATGTGGTTGTCAATAATAAAGAAGGATTTGTTTTTAAGTTTGATTATGAGAAGGCTTATGATATAATTAGTAAAGAGTTCTGTCACGCCCAATATGCGACCCTATCCAAAAGGAACTCGAAGGTCCCACCAAGGCTAGACCCGCATATTGAGACGCTTTTGCAAGGTGGATATCATTACATCAACATTACATAATAGATGGGGATACATACATAAGGCAATACAATGCCACAAGAATACAACATCACATCATACAAGAACAACATCCGACTACGGATGAATCATAAACAGAAACTCAAACAATATTCCCCCTGGGCTAGCCCAGGCTGCCGACCTGGATCCTATCCCCTGATCGAAGAAGAAGCAGAAGAAGAACTCAAAGCAAGCAAGCATCGCTCTCGCGCCAAGATCATCGCATAACCTGTACCTGCAACTGTTGTTGTAGTAATCTGTGAGCCACGAGTGTTGGGGAACGTAGTAATTTCAAAAATTTCCAATGCACACGCAAGATCATGGTGATGACATAGCAACGAGTGGAGAGTGTTGTCTACGTACCCTCGTAGACCGAAGCGGAAGCGTTGACACAGCATAGTGGAAGTAGTCGTACGTCTTCCCGGTTCAACCGATCCAGGCACCGTTACTCCGGCACCTCCGAGTTCTTGACACACGTACAGCTCGATGATGCACCCTCATTCTCCAATCCAGTAGAGGCTCCGAGGGGGAGTTCCGTCAGCACGACGGCATGGTGACGATCTTGATGTTCTCCTGTCGCAGGGCTTCGCCTAAGCACCGCTACAATATGACCGAGGTGTAATATCATGGAGGGGGCACCGCACGGCTAAGGAACGATCAATGATCAACTTGTGTGTCCTAGGGTGCCCCCTACCCCGTATATAAAGGAGGGAGGGAGGAGGAGGCCGGCCCAAGGGGCGCGCCATAGAGGAGGGGAACCTACTCCAAGTAGGTTTCCTCCCTTTCCTTATCTTATTTGGAGGGAAGGAAAGAGTACTAGTATTAGGAATAAGTCTTGGTAGTAGTAATAGGAAGAGGGGAAGGAGAAAGGAAAGGGGGGCCGGCCCCCCTCCCCAATTCGGATTGGGCTGGGGGGGCGCGCCCCCCTCCCTTGTTCCTTCTCCCTTCTTCCTACATGGGCCCAATAAGGCCCATATACCTCCCGGGGGGTTCCGGTAACCTCCCGGAGCTCCAAACTTCTCCGGAACCTTTCCGGTGTCCAAATATATCCGTCCAATATATCAATCTTTACGTCTCGACCATTTTGAGACTCCTCGTCATGTCCGTGATCATATCCGGGACTCCAAACAAACTTCGGTACATCAAAATATATAAACTCATAATATAATTGTCATCGAAACCTTAAGCGTGCGGACCCTACGGTTCGAGAACGATGTAGACATGACCGAGACATGTCTCTGGTCAATAACCAATAGCAGGACCTGGATGCCCATATTGGTTCCTACATATTCTACGAAGATCTTTATCGGTCAAACCGCATAACAAGATACGTTGTTCCTTTGTCATCGGTATGTTACTTGTCCGAGATTTGATCGTCGGTATCCAATACCTAGTTCAATCTCGTCACCGGCAAGTCTCTTTACTCGTTTTGTAATGCATCATTCCGTAACCAACTCATTGGTTACATTGCTTGCAAGGCTTATAATGATGTGCATTACCGAGAGGGCCCAGAGATACCTCTCCGACAATCGGAGTGACAAAACCTAATCTCGAAATACGCCAACTCAACATGTACCTTCGGAGACACCTGTAGTACTCCTTTATAATCACCCGATTCGTTGTGACGTTTGGTAGTACCAAAGTGTTCCTCCGTAAACAGGAGTTGCATAATCTCATAGTTACGAGGAACATGTATAAGTCATGAAGAAAGCAATAGCAACATACTAAGCGATCAAGTGCTAAGCTAACGGAATGGGTCAAGTCAATCACATCATTCTCCTAATGATGTGATCCGTTAATCAAATGACAACTCTTTTGTCCATGGCTAGGAAACATAACCATCTCGATAAGCGAGCTAGTCAAGTAGAGGCATACTAGTGACACTATGTTTGTCTATGTATTCACACATGTATTATGTTTCCGGTTAATACAATTCTAGCATGAATAATAAACATTTACCATGAAATAAGGAAATAAATAATAACTTTATTATTGCCTCTAGGGCATATTTCCTTGATCTCCCACTTGCACTAGAGTCAATAATCTAGTTCACATCGCCATGTGATTTAACACCAATATTCATATCGTATATGATTAACACCCATAGTTCACATCATCATGTGACCAACATCCAAAGGGTTTACTAGAGTCAATAATCTAGTTCACATCGCTATGTGATTAACACCCAAAGAGTACTAAGGTGTGATCATGTTTTGCTCGTGAGAGAAGCTTAGTCAGCGGGCATGTACATTGAGCCGTATGTATTTTGCAAATATTTTATGTCCACAATGCTCTGCACAGAGCTACTCTAGCTAATTGCTCCCACTTTCAATATGTATCCAGGTTGAGACTTAGAGTCATCGGATCGGTGTAAAAGTTTGCATTTGATGTAACTTTACAACAAACTCTTTATCACCTCCATAATCGAGAAACATCTCCTTAGTCCTTACTAAGGATATTCTTGACCAATGTCCATGATCTACTCCTAGATCACTATTGTACTCTCTTGCCAAATTGAGCAAGGTATACAATAGGTGCAGTACATAGCATAGCATACTTTATAGAACCTATGATTGAGGCATAGGGAATGACTTTTCATTCTCTTTCTATTTTCTGCTGTGGTCGGGATTTGAGTCCTACTCAATTTCATACCTTTGCAACACAGGCAAGAACTCTTTCTTTGACTTTTCCATTTTGAACTATTTCAAAATCTTGCCAAGGTATGTACTCATTAAAAATCTCATCAAGCGTCTTGATCTATCTCAATAGATCTTGATGCTCAATATGTAAGTAGCTTTTACTGAGGTCTTTTCCTTTTAAAGAACTCCTTTAAAACACTCCTTTATGCTTTGCAGAAAAATTCTACATCATTTCTGATCAACAATATGTCACTCACATATACTAATCGAAAAGGCTGTAGTGCTCCCACTCACTTTATTGTAAATCTGAGGCTTCATCGTAAGTCCATATAAAACTATATGCTTTGATCAACTTATCAAAGCGTATATTCCAACTCGAGATGCTTGCACCAGTCCATAGATGGATCATTGGAGCTTGCACATTTTGTTAGCACCTTTAGGATTGACAAAACCTTACGGTTGCATCATATACAACTCTTCCTTAATAAATCCATTAAGGAATGCAGTTTTGACATCCATTTGCCGATTTCATAAAATGTGGCAATTGCTAACATGATTGAACAGACTTAAGCATCGATACGAGTGAGAAAATCTCATCGTATTCAACACCTTGAACTTGTTGAAAACCTTTCGCAACAAGTCGAGCTTGGTAGATAGTAATACTACTATCAGTGTTCGTCTTCCTCTTGAAGATCCATTCATTTAACATGGCTTGCTGATCATCGAGCAAGTCAATCAAAGTCCATACTTTGTTGTCATATATGTATCATATCTCAGATTTCATGGCCTCAAGCCATCTCGCGGAATCTGGGCTCATCATCGCTTCATAGTTCGTAGGTTCATCATGGTCTAGTAACATGACTTCCAGAACATGATTACTACACCACTCTGGTGCGGATCTTACTCTGGAAGACCTACGAGGTTCTGTAGTAACTTGATCTGAAGTTTCATGATCAATATCATTAGCTTCCTCACTAATTGGTGTATTTGTCACATGAACTGATTTACGTGATGAACTACTTTCCAACAAGGGAGCAGTACAGATTACCTCATCAAGTTCTACTTTCCTCCCACTCAGTTCTTTCGAGAGAAACTCCTTCTCTAGAAAGGATCCATTTTAACAACGAATATCTTGCCTTGGATCTGTGATAGAAGGTGTACCCAACTATTTCCTTTGGGTATTCTATGAAGACGCACTTCTCGATTTGGGTTCGAGCTTATCGGGATGAAACTTTTCACATAAGCATCGCAGCCCCAAACTTTAAGAAACGACAACTTGGGTTTCTTGCTAAACCACAGTTCATATGTTGTTGTCTCAGCGGTTTAGATGGTGCCCTTTTAATGTGAATGCAGCTGTCTCTAATGCATAACCCCAAAACAATATTGGTAAATCGAGAAGAGACATCATAGATCGCACCATATCCAATAAAGTGCGGTTACGACGTTCGGACACACCATAACGTTGTGGTGTTCCAGGTGGCATGAGCTGTGAAACTATTCCACATTGTTTGAAGACAAAACTCGTAACTCAAATATTCGTCTCCGCGATCAGATCGCAGAAACTTTATTTTCTTGTTACGATGATTTTTCCACTTCACTCTGAAATTCTTTGAACCTTTCAACTTTTTCAGACTTATGTTTCATCAAGTAGATATGCCCATATCTGCTCAAATCATCTTGTGAAGGTCAGAAAATAACGATACTTGCCACGAGCCTTCATACTCATTGGTCTGCATACATCGGTATGTATTATTTCCAATAAGTCGATAGCTCGTTCCATTGTTCAAGAACGGAGTTTTAGTCATCTTGCCCAAAAGGCACGGTTCGCAAGCATCAAATGATTCATAACCAAGTGATTACGAAAATCCATCTTTATGGAGTTTCTTCATGCGCTTTACACCAATATGACCCAAGCGGCGATTACCACAAATAAGTTGCACTATCATTATTAACTTTGCATTTTTGGCTTCAATATTATGAATGTGTGTATCACACGATCGAGATCCAACAAACCATTTTCATTGGGTGTATGACCATAGAAGGTTTTATTCATGAAAACAGAACAACAATTATTCTCTAACTTACATGAATGACCGTATTGCAATAAACATGATCAAATCATATTCATGCTCAACGCAAACACCAAATAACACTTATTTAGGTTTAACACTAATCCCGAAAGTATAGGGAGTGTGCGATGATGATCATATCAATCTTGGAACTATTTCCAACACACATAATCACTACACCCTTAACTAGTCTCTGTTTATTCTGCAACTCCCGTTTCGAGTTACTAATCTTAGCAACCGAACAAGTATCAAATACTCAGGGGCTACTATAAACACTAGTATGGCACACATCAATAATCTGTATATCAAATATACCCTTGTTCACTTTGCCATCCTTCTTATCAACCAAATATTCGTGGCATTTCCGCTTCGGTGACCATTTCCTTTGCAGTGTGAACACTCAGTTTCAGGCTATGGTCCAGCTTTGGGCTTCTTCGCAGGAGTGACAACTTGCTTGTCTTTCCACTTGAAGTTCCCTTTTCTTTCCCTTTGCCCTTTCCTTGAAACTAGTGGTCTTGTCAATCATCAACACTTGATGCTCTTTCTTGATTTCTACCTTCGTCGATTTCAACATCACGAAGAGCTCGGGAATCGTTTTCGTCATCCCTTGCATACTATAGTTCATCACGAAGTTCTACTAACTTGGTGATGGTGACTAGAGAATTATGTCAATCACTATCTTATCTGGAAGATTAACTCCCACTTGATTCAAGTGATTGAAGTACCCAGACAATCTGAGCACATGCTCACTAGTTGAGCGATTCTCCTCCATCTTTTAGCTATAGAACTTGTTGGAGACTTCATATCTCTCAACTCGGGTATTTGCTTGAAATATCAACTTCAATTTCTGGAACATCTCATATGGTCCATGACGTTCAAAACGTCTTTGAAGTCCCGATTCTAAGCCATAAAGCATGGTGCACTAAACTATCAAGTAGTCATCATATTGAGCTAGCCAAACGTTCATAACGTCTGCATTTGCTACTGCAATAGGTCTGTCACCTAGCGGTGCATCAAGGACATAATTCTTCTGTGTAGCAATGAGGATAAACCTCATATCACGGATCTAATCCGCATCATTGCTACTAACATCTTTCAACACAGTTTTCTCTAGGAATATATCAAAATAAACATATGAAAGCAACAACGCGAGCTATTGATCTACAACATAATTTGCAAAATACTACCAGGACTAAGTTCATGATAAATTTAAGTTCAATTAATCATATTACTTAAGAACTCCCACTTAGATAGACATCCCTCTAATCTTCTAAGTGATCACGTGATCCAAATCAACTAAACCATGTCCGATCATCACATGAGATGGAGTAGTTTCAATGGTGAACATCACTATGTTGATCATATCTACTATATGATTCACGCTCGACCTTTCGGTCTCCGTGTTCCGAGGCCATATCTGTATATGCTAGGCTCGTCAAGTATAACCTAAGTATTCGCGTGTGCAACTGTTTTGCACCGTTGTATTTGAGCGTAGAGCCTATCACACCCGATCATCACGTGGTGTCTCGGCCGACGAAGAACTTTCGCAGCGGTGCATACTCGGGAGAACACTTCTTGATAATTAGTGAGAGATCATCTTAAAATGCTACCGTCAATCAAAACATAATAAGATGTATAACAGATAAACATCATATGCAATCAATATGTGACATGATATGGCCATGATCATCTTGCGCCTTTGATCTCCATCTCCAAAGTACTGTCATGATCTCTATCGTCACCGGCATGACACCATGATCTTCATCATCTTGATCTATATCAATGTGTCATCACATGGTTGTCTCACCAGCTATTGCTCTTGCAATTATTGCTATCGCATAGCGATAAAGTAAAGCAATTATTTGGCACTTGCATCTTATGCAAAAAAGAGACAACCATAGAGCTTCTGCCAGTCGCCGATAACTTCAACAAAACATGATCATCTCATACAACAACTTATATCTCATCACGTTTTGACCATATCACATCACAACATGCCCTGCAAAAACAAGTTAGACGTCCTCTACTTTGTTGTTGCAAGTTTTACGTGGCTGTTACGGGCTTAAGAAAGAACCAATCTCACCTCGCATCAAAACCACAGCGATAGTTTGTCAAATAGACTCGTTTTAACCTTCACAAGGACCGGGCGTATACACTCGGTTCAACTAAAGTTGGAGAAACCGACACCCGCCACCCACATGTGCAAAGCACGTCGGTAGAACCAGTCTCGCGTAAGCGTCTGGCGTAATGTCGGTCCGGCCGCTTCATCCAACAATACCGCCAAACCAAAGTATGACATCTTTGGTAGGCGGTATGACTTATATCGTCCACAACTCACTTGTGTTCTACTCGTGCATATAACATCAAACCATAAAAACCTAGGCTCGGAAGCCCTTTGTTGGGGAACGTAGTAATTTCAAAAATTTCCTCGCACACGCAAGATCATGGTGATGACATAGCAACAAGGGGAGAGTGTTGTCTCGTACCCTCGTGAGACCGAAGCGGAGCGTTGACACAAAGATAGTGGAAGTAGTCGTACGTCTTCCCGGTTCAACCGATCCAGGCACCGTTACTCCGGCACCTCCGAGTTCTTGACACACGTACAGCTCGATGACGCACCCTCGTTCTCCAATCCAGTAGAGGCTCCGAGGGGGAGTTCCGTCAGCACGACGGCGTGGTGACGATCTTGATGTTCTCTGTCGCGAGGCTTCGCCTAAGCACCGCTACAATATGACCGAGGTGTAATACCGTGGAGGGGGCACCGCACACGGCTAAGGAACGATCAATGATCAACTTGTGTGTCTCGGTGCCCCCTACCCCGTATATAAAGGAGGGAGGGAGGAGGAGGCCGCCCAAGGGGCGCCATAGAGGAGGGGGAAACCTACTCCAAGTAGGTTTCCTCCCTTTCCTTATCTTATTTGGAGGGAAGGAAAGAGTACTAGTATTAGGAATAAGTACTAGTAGTAGTAATAGGAAGAGGGGAAGGAGAAAGGAAGGGGGCCCCCCCCCCCAGTCGGATGGGCTGGGGCCCCCTCCCTTGTTCCTTCTCCTTCTTCCTACATGGGCCCAATAAGGACCATATACCTCCCGGGGGGTTCCGGTAACCTCCCGGAGCTCCAAACTTCTCCGGAACCTTTCCGGTGTCCAAATATATCCGTCCAATATATCAATCTTTACGTCTCGACCATTTCGAGACTCCTCGTCATGTCCGTGATCATATCCGGGACCCCAAACACACTTCGGTACATCAAAATATATAAACTCATAATATAATTGTCATCGAAACCTTAAGCGTGCGGACCCTACGGTTCGAGAACGATGTAGACATGACCGAGACATGTCTCTGGTCAATAACCAATAGCGGGACCTGGATGCCCATATTGGTTCCTACATATTCTACGAAGATCTTTATCGGTCAAACCGCATAACAGCATACGTTGTTCCCTTTGTCATCGGTATGTTACTTGTCCGAGATTTGATCGTCGGTATCCAATACCTAGTTCAATCTCGTCACCGGCAAGTCTCTTTACTCGTTCTGTAATGCATCATTCCGTAACCAACTCATTGGTTACATTGCTTGCAAGGCTTATAATGATGTGCATTACCGAGAGGGCCCAGAGATACCTCTCCGACAATCGGAGTGACAAAACCTAATCTCGAAATACGCCAACTCAACATGTACCTTCGGAGACACCTGTAGTACTCCTTTATAATCACCCAGTTACTTTGTGACGTTTGGTAGTACCCAAAGTGTTCCTCCGGTAAACGGGAGTTGCATGATCTCATAGTTACAAGAACATGTATAAGTCATGAAGAAAGCAATAACAACATACTAAACGATCAAGTGCTAAGCTAACGGAATGGGTCAAGTCAATCACATCATTCTCCTAATGATGTGATCCCGTTAATCAAATGACAACTCTTTTGTCCATGGCTAGGAAACATAACCATCTCTGATAAACGAGCTAGTCAAGTAGAGGCATACTAGTGACACTATGTTTGTCTATGTATTCACACATGTATTATGTTTCCAGTTAATACAATTCTAGCATGAATAATAAACATTTATCATGAAATAAGGAAATAAATAATAACTTTATTATTGCCTCTAGGGCATATTTCCTTCAACGAGGACTCAGCAATCCCATTACCATGGGTATCAAGACTAGCAAAGCTTAATGGGAAAGGAAGGGGTAAAGTGGTGAGGTTGCAGCAGCGACTAAGCATGATATGGTGGCTAACATACGCAAATGAGAGCGAGAAGAGAAACAAGTGGAACGGTCGTGAAGCTAGCAATGATCAAGAGGTGATCCTGAACACCTACTTACGTCAAACATAACCCAAAGACCGTGTTCACTTCCCGGACTCCGCCGAGAAGAGACCATCACGGCTACACACGCGGTTGATGTGTTTTAATTCGGATCTGGTGTCAAGTTATCTACAACCGGACATTAACAAATTCCCATCTGCCACATAACCGCGGGCACGGCTCTCGAAAGTTTATACCCTGTAGGGGTGTCCCAACAGCCCATGACAAGCTCTCGCGATCAACGAAGAATAGACCTTCTCCGGAAGACTCGATCGATCTCGGAATCGGTTTACAAGACATTTCGACGATGGTAAAACAAGACCAGCAAAGCCGCCCGATGCAATCGACAATCCCGATAGGAGCTGCACATATCTCGTTCTCGAGGCAACACCGGATAAGCGAAGCGTCTGGTACCGACGAATCCAAGTTGCCAAGGAATGGTCCCAACGACGGTGCTCTAGTTTGGACCAACACTTAGACAAGCATTGGCCCGGGGGGGCTATAATAAAGATGACCCTTGGGTTAATTACTCCCAAGGGAAAAGGTAGGTGGTGGTGAGGCAAATGGTAAAACCAAGGTTGGGCCTTCTTGGACAAGTTTTATTCAAAGCGAACTGTCGGGGGTCCCATAAATCATCCGACCGCGTTAGGAGCATAAAATCCGGGAACATAACACGGTATGGCGGAAACTAGGGCGGCAAGAGTGGAACAAAACACCGGGCATAAGGCCGAGCCTTCCACCCTTTACCAAATATATAGATGCATTAATAATATAAGAGATATTGTGATATCCCAACATAACCCTGTCCACCATGGAGCAATCTTCAACTTCACCTGCAACTAGCAACGCTATAAGAGGGGCTGAGCAAAGCGGTAACATAGCTAAACAACGGTTTGCTAGGAAGGGTGTCAAAGGTTAGAGGTTCATGGCAATTTGGGAGGCTTGATAAACAGGTAATAGGTAGCGCAGCATAGCGATAGAACGAAGCAACTAGCATAGCAATGATAGTAGTGAGATCTAGAGTAGCAGTCATCTTGCCTGAAATCCCGCAAGGAAGAAGAACGAGTCCATGAAGAAGATGAAGCCACGAAGACGAACCAAGCGTAGACGAACGAATCCTCACGATCGCAACGAAACGGGAACTATCGGAAAGAAGCACACAACATAGTAAACACACCACACATGAACAAGGCATGATGCACAACAAGCATGATGCATGACCAAGCTACATGAAGCTACTCATGGCAAGAGATGATGCAAACAAAACAACACATCAAGGCAAGTTTAAATGAGGCCGGGAACAACATATAACAATTCCGGTAAGTCCTCATATGCAGATTTCGAAATTGGTCCAGAACTGAATAAACCTTAAGTTCAAGTAGTTAAACAGCAAGTTAAAGAGCACCAAGAGGATCTACACGAAATTCTAGTCAAGTTACATATAAAGTTCATTAGATTCGGAGCTACGGCCTAGAAGATATGAGCAAAACAAGTTAAACATGGTATTGATGCAAAATGCATACAAACATCAAGCAAACACCTCAAAACAAGGATGCAACATGATAATATGAAACTACATGCAAAATCAAGCAAGTTTCATATAGAGCACACTCAAAACGGAGCAACGGTTCAACACATGCACTCCATACAAGTCATAGCAACAATCTGTCCAAAACAGCAACTAGGCATATTGCAAGCATCAAAACGATATTCTACAGCACCCCAACATAATAACAAAAGGCATAGGCATGAAGTACTGGTAAAGCATAACAAAACATGACACTGTGCTATCTCCAGAAACAATTAGAACATGCTCAAAAGGACATGGTAAGATTGCAAATAATAACAGTTTCAGACTTTGCAGAAATAACATCAGGTTGCAATGTTTAGAGCTATCAAACAACATGTTACAGGAACATATCATGGCAAACAAAGGCATGGCATGAATCTACTAAAAGCATAGATCAAAAGACCCTTACTGACCATGAGCCAAAAAGGCATAGAAAATATGATGGCACCCATGTAAACATGGGAAGTTATATTACAGATTCAAACATGGCAGGAACAACAATAAGTAGGCATGTTCGTGAGCTCGAACCACTCACCACAGAGCAATACATGGCATGGCAAGGCAACCAACAGTAAGAAGGCATGTTTGTGAAGCTATACATGGCAAGAGCAAGTTCATGGGGTGCATGGATCACTAACAAAACACAAGGGAATAAGTGAACTTAATGTTAACAGGCTGACAGCAACATTTTCAAGCAACTTTAGAGCAAGATAACAACATGTTCCAGTAGGTTATAATTGCAACCAAGGGCATGAATGGATAGAGCATGACATGTAGATCAAAACATGTTTATAGGACATCTCCAGATTATGCATAGAATGATTAGCCGAAGCATGTTAACATAGCAACAAAATATAACAGAATCATCGGGAAAAAAAGACAACAGAACTACCCTACTTAGAAAGCTTGATACACTCAGCACACAACTCACAAAAATACATGGTTGACACCTCTGGAAAGATGGCATAGCATAGATCAAAACACATGAAGACATCAACCTCATAGGATGCACACATCAAACATGGCAAAAATGACAAAAGTGCAAGTTATAACAGTTTCAGCAGATTAACATCAACATGCACTCTTCCAACAGCATTTCGGGCATCAAGATGAGATCAAATGAAAATGATGCAATGTAATGAAATGAAGTACTCGTCGAGACGAACAATTTGACATATTATACGCACGAAACGGAGCTATGGATGCAGAGATACAATGCAATGAACATGGCATGATTATATGAAAAACTGGGGACTTAGCAGATTTTTACCTCCGCGAAAGTCAACGCGGGATGGAGGGATCCGGGACGGAGCGGATCGGGACGGTGGAGGCGCGTTTGGATGGAGGGAGGGGTGGATCTGATCCACTCCCTCGGATCCGGCCGGAGCTCCGGCGAGGCGAACTCCGGCGAGGGCGCGGTGGAGGTCCGGCGGAGGGCGGCAGGCGGGAGGGCAGCGGCGAGCCAAAGGCGGCAGGCGGGCGGGCGCGACCACCGCCAGGGCTCGGGCGGCGGCGCGAACAGGCGGGAGGCGGCGCGGACGGGCTCATGGGCCCGATCCGGTCCATGGCAGGCAGCGGCGGTGGGAGGAGAGAGAGGGTGAGGTGGCGGCGCGCGGTTGGACAAGGGCGGCGGGGGGTGACGTGGCGCGACGCCATTGGCCGGAGCGAGGTGTCCGGCGGACACGGACGTGTCCGGCGGCGCGAGGAAGAAGACGCTAGGGTTTGATCTGCGGGATTTTCGGGGAGAGCACATATTTATAGGTAGAGGGAGCTAGGAGAGTCCAAATGAGGAGCGGTTTTCGGCCACGCGATCGTGATCGAACGACCGAGAGCATGGAGGGGAGTTTGGTGGGCTTTGGGCCACTTTGGAAGGGGTGTTGGGCTGCACACAAAAGAGGCCTTTACGGTTACCCGGTTAACCGTTGGAGTATCAAACGGCCTCCAAATGGCACGAAACTTGACAGGCGGTCTAGCGGTGCTATACCAAGGCCGCTTGGCAAACCTCGGGCCATTCCGAGAACGTTTAACACCCGCACAAGAGAAGAGGCAAAAGGGGAACGCCGGAGGACATAGGAGTGACGGATCGCAAAACGGACAACGGGGAAAAATGCTCGGATGCATGAGACGAACACGTATGCAAAATGAAATGCACATGATGACATGATATGAAATGAAGATGATGACATGGCAAAGTGCAACACGCAAGCAAATGACATGGCACGGCGGCGAATAACTGGCGGACACCTGGCGCATCGAATCCGGGGCGTTACAAGTTCCTCTTAGATATGATGTACCATAGAGGGTCTAACCCCGAGTTGATGAAGAAGATTGAATCTCTTCTTTATAAAGGTTCTGTAGTTGTTAGGATTAATGATTGCAGTAGTGAGTTTTTTGAGACTTCTAAAGGGGTGAGACAGGGTGATCCTGCCTCCCCCTCCTCTTCAACTTAGTTGCTAATGTCTTTAGCAAAATGTTGATTAAAGCTACTAAAAACAAGATGCTAACTGGGTTGACGTCTAACATTTTTCCTCAAGGAGTCATTAGTCTGCAATATGCAGATGACACCCTTGTTTTCTTGGAAAACAACCTTGACTTTACTAAAAACTTAAAATTGTTGCTTTCTTGCTTTGAGTAATTGTCTGGGTTGAGGATCAACTTTCATAAGTGTGATCTAGTTCCAATCAATATTAAGGAGGAAGATGCCCAACTTGTGGCCGGGCTCTATCCTGTGGCCTAGGGTCCTTTCCCCTTAAATATTTAGGACTCCCTCTACATCACTCCGAGCTCGGGAGATAAGACTTGCAACATGTGGTTGACATGGTCCTTAAAAGAGCTGTTGGTTGGAGAGGGAGACTATTAGGATATGATAAGAAGTTAGTTTTGGTCCAGTCTTCTTTAGCTAGTATCCCTACCTATCTTATGAGTATGATCTGATTCCCAAAATGGGTTATTAACCTAATCACCTCTCAAATGGCTCACTGCTTCTGGGATAATTATGAGGGACGTCATGGATACCATTTAGCTAATTGGGGGCTTCTGACCCAAAAAAAGCAATATGGTGGGCTAGGGATTCCTAACATTGCTGAGATGAACCTTAGTCTCCTTGCTTCTTGGGTTTATAAATACATAGAAGATGTGGAAACAGATTGTTGATTCTAAATATAGAACCAGAAAGCCCAATTTTTCTCCCGTCCTGATAACAATCCCCCCCCCTTTGGAAAGGGGTTTTGTGGGCTGCCAAAGCTGCAAAAGTGGGTTTCCAATGGGGAATTGGCAATGGTAGGAGAATCAGGGAAGATCACTGGTTTGGGTCTTGCAGCTTGGCCATTCAATTTGGGAGCCGTATAGTATTGCAAATGAACATAACATCCCTATTGTTGATGTGTGGGATGGGGTAGATCTTAAGATCACCTTTAGGAGATGTGTGGACAATATATTACTGCTTTTATGGTTTGACCTAGTTAGTATTGCTAAATCTATCAAAATTTCTAATGAGGATGATGCTTTAATTTGGAAGCTTGAATCTAATGGTAAATATTCTGTTAGGTCTATGTATGCCATGGTTAACTTTAGAGGCATTAGCCTTGGTTTTTATTCCTGATATCTGGCATATTCATGTTCCTCCCAATGTTCACATTTTCTTGTGGCTGCTGGCTCATAACAAATTGCTGGTGAGGGGGAACCTAGTTAAAAGACAACAATTAAATGGTGTTACTTGTTTATATTGTTGTGAATATGAAACCATTAGTCACCTCTTTTTTTAGTGTGATGTTGCTGCAGAGATTTGGAGAATTGTTCACTCCCTCACTGGGTGTATAAACTGCAAGCTACTCTCTGGGCTAAACTGTGGGTCAGGAATAAATCTCTGCAAGCTGATAACATGATCAATTCAGCTACTCTCTGGGCTATCTGGGATGCAGAAATGGTATGAGTTTTAACAATGCCACCTGGGTTGGAGTGCAGGTGATCCTGGGGAAAATTGTTGGTTACTGCTCGCTTTGGAAAATCCTATGCACAGGAAACGCAAGAGAGAGAGAGAGAGAGAGAGAGAGAGAGTGTCTGATCACGTTGTCTCTGTGGGAGGTTGCCAGAAGACCACCCCTGCTGCTTCGGCCAGAACCCGGCTGAGCAAGCGTGAGTTGTGGCTGCAATACTCTCTGAGGAAAGCGGGAGGACGGATGGGTGTTGACAACATGGTGGTCCTGGCTTCATGTTGAAAAGATGTGTCGTCCTCCCCTGTGCCCTCGTTAGTTCTTGTATCTTCTCCTCCAGCCCTGTATGGTTGGGGCTTTGGTTTCTTCCCTTGTGAGGATCACTCTTTTTATTTTGTTTAGGTTGAATGTTGCAGGGGTTGATACACCAATCTCCCCCGCGTGTTGTAATAGTTGTATTCGGTTTGGTTTCGTTTCTGATGGAATGGAACCAGAGTAGATGCCCTTTTCCTCTAAAAAAATATAAAGAAGATACAGTGCGAACCAATTTGTAATTGGATGGTTAGAAGGACAGTGACCACCAGGATTCAAGTCCTACACACCGGTGTTTGCATTCTAGATTTATTCCAGTCCTTTTGGCGATGTGCCTTCAGTGGATTTAAGATGATGTGTCGGCTGAGTCTCTAGGAGGTGCTTGTAGGGGTAGGGTGAATGTATTTGTATTCGTAAGAGTGTTTGTGTTTGTACTGTGAAAAAAGAAAATATACCGCAACACGCAACGCTGCCTCGCAACAGGTTCAGATTCGGTCCAGTGTGACGGTAGAAAAGTCGATGGTCGTTGATGCAGCTACCACCGCTGCGCCGCCGGCAACAACTTCACGTACGACACGCCTGAGCCGTACGACAGGCTAGCTAGCCGGAGAACGACTCCTGTAGGCTGTAGCCTCTGACCGGCCGGCAAGCCCTGCCTGCCGGTCCGACCGACGTGACAAGACAAAACACGTCGCCTGCCCTGCCACGATCGACGCTGAAAGGAAGCAGGGCAGCGCATCTCCACTTGCACCCTGAGCATGCATGCATGAGGCGTACGACACGACGTGCACGACGCTTTGGCCGGCCCTAACGTACACGGGATCGCCCAGGACAAAACACAGTGATACCCGTCACACACCACGATGCAGGATTTCAATCCATCCTCTTGCCCATGCCAAGAAATCAAACCACACAATTAATAATAACCAATAATAATGGAACTACAGGACTCACGTCTCAGCTAACGATCATTTCTCCCGAGCACAAAGGAAGCTCTTCAGTACAGTTGAAGAAACCACTCAGCCTACAAAGACTACACCCATCCATTCACGTACCGCTCCCTAACCTCCCCCACTCCCTAATACTACCGCAGCAGGATGAAGCCATGATGCGTCCCTGAGAAAAAAAAATGACCAGATGAGAGCACGGTACCAGTCGTCCAGGTTCACGGGTTTGCAAGAAAAGTGGCCTGAGAGAGAGGCTCACCTCACCTGGTCACCGGTTTCTTATTTTTCATATTCGAGAGACTCCACCAGTACATAGACAGGCTTCCCGTTGAGCTTGTAAAAATCCTGCATGGGATCGAGTTGCTGTCTCAGTGACCAGATTCAAGCAACAATCTTTTACGTACAAGCTACCAATAGGATAATTCGCTAATTCAGACACAATCAATGGAAAACTTTTCAAGCAACTGCAGTGACTGGTGTAAGATTGACAGCGAATACTAAAGAATGGTTCCTGATGCTTCTTTCACATTGTCCTCAGACAGTTGATGCCACATGATCTCTATCCGCTATCTAGTAAGGCGCATCACTTATTCTGCAACATGAGCACCACAGGATGCACCATCGCTAAATAGAATTGTGTGATGCAAGTCCCCATTCCTTGACCAATCCTGGTATTATTTATTCATGATAGTGCAATTGCACAAGCTAGTAAGCAACACAGCCCCGTTTTGTGAACAAATATACAGAGTATATGTTTTGAAGAGGAGGAAAAGGGAAAAGAGATGCCCCATTCCCAAGTTGTTTTGCTCAAGCCTATGGATAACCAGCTGGTACTTAACACTCATACGACTATCTGGTCGGTTATGTTTGTTCATGGCCGCCTTTTGTGGAACCAAACCATTGACGCCACTGTCTGAAGCTACATGGCGCCAATAGGCTATATGAAGTGTGCAGAGGAGACAGTATCTGAGCAAACTAGTAAAGGTGCACAGGCCAAGAACTATGCTATTCAAGTGGTCAAATCCGGTGACAGTGTAATTTAGGCTTCAGACAGAGCAGTAAACGAATGAGAATTGCTAACAGACACGAGTTGTGATAACTAAGAAGCAGAAATATAATGTGTGCATATATCAGATTCAGATGTCAATCGACACTTTGGATAGTATATCTGATTTATGTGTATAGAAAGACGAAATACCTTAAATTTAGGGAGCCCAATGAGACAAGCACACTCAACGACATCAGCTCCAGCACGTTCTGGAAATCAAACAGCTCGGTAAGAAAAAGTATTCAAAAAACACCTATCTACTTTTTACTAGTGCAAGATAAAATTCATCTAGAAAGGTATCCAAAAGGCAGTATAGCGTTCTAGAAACAAGGCTGTGCAAAATACTATTAAAAAAGACGCATGCTTAATGGCATGACAGCGTCAGAGTAAGTGCAGACAAGGAAAGGTGCAGCTGAAAAGATAGTATAGCATTCTGGGCGAGAGTACTTGATTCTGTGATTGAAGCCTCCAAAACATGTAGTGTCAACATCAAATCATGCTTCCACATCAATTTGTACCAGGACATATCTTCAAACAAGATTCTCTCCGGAGAGATCTTGCCAAGATATAAAGCATGTCCCATTACGGAAGATTTCATACTAATTAATAATATATAACTAGGCCAGTATCGGTTATCACCAAGCTGTGTGGAGGCCTGCCATCCGTACATGCGAATCCAATTAGTCTATTACTACATTCCAGGGATTATTTAAGCTGTTTCTGACAGTGTTGATGCCGTTGCGGATTTGAATAATTAGGGTGGTAAAAGATGTGCAGGGCGTGGTACAGTTTCAAGACAAGTGATACTCCACTTGATAAGATACTTGAATCTGATGCTAGGCAACTACCGGTCTGCCATGCCATGCACTGGTGCCTTCTGCAAATGTGTCAAGGGCTAACAAATCGAGAATTGACTGATCAACTGTTACCCCGGTCAGTGAGTAATGGGCTCTGAATCTGAAGTTGCACAAGTAACAGACAACTAAATAAAAAGGCATACATACGAATTACCCAAGGAAATAGTGATCAAATGCAAGGTATGTTGTCTGGATTCCTTACCAAATTCAAACAGATATCCCCTCTGTCCATTAATTAAGATGTTTTTTAGACTGACCATAAGTCCAAAAAAAGGAATGAACAGAGGTTGTACTATTTAGTGGCATTTGGTTTGAAATTACCATGCAAGTACACGTCAAGACTCCGCCGTTTTTATTTATTCTGCATATTAGGTTTTACCTAAGTCAAACTTTATAGTGTTTGACCAAGTTTATAGGCAATTACATAAATTTCATCATAATGAATACAAATGATATGAAAATATATTCAGACTCTAATGATATTGATTTACTATTATGGATGTCAATATTTTTTATACAAACTTGATCGAAGTAAATGAAAATTGCGGGAGTACTTGAAAGGTATGTGATACGTACCCAGAAGATTTATAGCAGCACAGAGTGTCCCACCAGTTGCAACCAGATCATCAACGATCAAAACACGCTCACGGGGTTCGATAGCACCAACATGCATCTCCAGACAATCAGTTCCGTATTCGAGAACATAGGTCTCAGAAATCTTTTCACCTTCCATGTTCGTAAAAGAAAATGTTAGCGCATCCGTGTGCTGCAAAAATACTTCAGTTTTATTTATTTTTTGCGGTTTGCAGAAAAACTTTAAATTGACCACACAATATCTTGCCTAAACCCTGCCACCAACCTCTAGTTTTCTTTTTCTGTCTTTGTTTGTATTTTGGTTTTCGCTGGGTTTTCCTCAAATTAACTGGGCAAATCTCTTCTTCTTATATGAAAATATGAAAAAAAAAAAGTAATAGAACATGTGCTGGACACTGCAAAGGGAGATGGTACCGAATGTCTGCAAATTTCTTCAGGTTTCATCATGAGCTGCTGCATAAAGGGACTGACAACGTTTTTTTTATGTGTGTGTGCGTAAAGTTTATTTACTTCCTGATTACCAGTTTTACTTGCTTGCATTTGAAAAAGATAGAAACAAATTTACTCACTACTACCTCCGTCTTTGGTTTATTGGTCTCCTTAGTATTTTGCGCCAAACTTTGACCACATATTTAACTAAAATAATTATAATGCATGTCACCAAAAAATACATCATCAGATTCATATTTGACATAGTTTTCAATGATATTATTTTTCGTTACATAAATTAACATTTTGTTAGTTAAATCTAAGGTCAAAATTTAGCACAAAATACGAAGGGAACCAGTAGTAGGACGTTATCACACAGCTGAATAGACAAATGGCAACAGGTTCCAGAGCATGGCAACTATGCATAAAGGAACCTTTTTGAGGGGAGCTCACCTGGGAGTTTCTTAGGCTTGCGCAACGGAATGAACTTGGCACCGATGGCTAGTGCAATCGCGGGGCCAAATATAAATCCTCTCGCCTCAATCCCTGGAGGATGGAAACAAACAAGTCGGGAGAATGCTCCTTCACTTCAGCTTACACATCCAAAAGAATCTAACACATCCAAAATAATCTTTACTAGAGTAGTATTTTAGTATTCCTAGTATAATAGTAAGATGATGACACACAACATAATAACTCTATTTAGATTTAGTCGAGAATAAGATACTCTAGTCTAGTCTAGTAAAGAAAAGAGGAGGAGAGGTTATGAGGAAACGGAATGGAAAATCCAGGACCAGCAAGGAATCGCAGAAGCAAAGCAGACAGAGGATCCAACAAAGGAACAAAGCAAAATCTGAGAAGCAGTACTTTCCCGTGAAAACGACGGCAGATTGGCCACATGCATGACATGAGAGCAAACGGGGTGCTACAGACGCCTATCCGTCCGGTGTACCGCGGCGCGGCCACCCACCGTCCGATCCCCGGCAGACACGGCCGCGGCCGTCGGACCACGGGGGACCTTGACCTGGTCCCCTCGCTGGCCGCGAGATCTGCCCGTGCCAGGGCTTCTACATGCGCCCCGGATACGCTATTGAATGCGGCAGATCCCCCCGACCCGACTCGTGACCGCCCTTTGAAAAAAACTAGTCGGAAGTCGGAGAAGCGCGACCGCGTCATGTGCCAAACATTCTGGCACGCACGCACTCTGCGAGGCCCGGCCCGGGTCGGGTCGGTCAGGCGCCGACGCATACATTCTTTCAGCTCTAAACAACACCATTCGCTAAAAAAAATACCATGAAAAAAAAGGAGCCTTCTTGTTCTGACCTGATAATTATACTAGCGAGCAGCTCATTCTTCAGAGAAAAAGAAATGGAGCTTTTGAGCACGCCCCGATGAGAGACCGACCATATGGCCATGGCATTATCAATATCTTAGCATAAAATACCATAACCCCCACATGCACAACGTACCAGACGCCCGACTTTCCGTTTTGGTAGGCAGCCCTCGACTCGTGACCGGAAACGGCCGACGCAGCACCGTTTTACCACCACGCCATTACCAACCGTGACCGCCAGAACTCCTACTCACATGCACAGTACTACTACTAGCGATTTGGTAGTGGCACATCTTCTACTAAGATTAAGATGAAGGGTGTAGCCAGCAGGAAGAGTGGCGTGGGACTATTATTGTGGCTGCTATATGATATTGTCCTCCCGAGAAAAGGCGAAGGACGGGTGAGTAGAGTGATGCGAAAAAGCGCACCCGGGCGACGACAAGCATGGGGGAGCAAAAGGACCACGGGAGATCTCCCTCAAAGATATTACGGAATGGATGGAATCTCGCAACACTACGCTGCCAACAGCTCAGCCCAGCCCTCCTTCTCTACCACCCTCTGCCTCTTCTTGCCTTCAGAGGACGGAGCGGGAGCGGGAGCTGGATAGACAAGTACTACTAGTACGTACATGCATGGGGAAATTACTAGTAATGAGGGACGGGATGGGTTACCGGCGACGGCGGCGATGCCCATGTCGCGGTAGCGCTCGACGAACATGTCCACGGCGTCCTTGAACACCCCGGGCCGCAGCAGGAGCGTCGTGATGTCGTTGAACATGATGCCTGCGATGCGACCCAACAAGCAAGTTTTATGTCGGTCGTGCGATGCGCTGCTGGATGGATCAAGATTCAAGAGTCAAGCAAACCAAGAGAGGGGAGGACCTACCTGGCTTGGGGAAGTGCGGGACGACGCGGATGGCGTCGGAGATGCCCTGCAGGCGGGGGTCGGCCGGCGCCACCACGGCGTCGTCGGCCTTGGCCTTGACGTCCGGCATGGCGACAACGGCGTGGCCGTTCTCCTTGGCCTTGCCGTTGCCGTTGCCGTTGCCGGCCTCCATCACGGCGTCGCAATTGGCCTCCTCGCCCATCTCCGCTCAGTCACTCTGCACTCTGCGGCTGCGCTGGAGCTGGAGTGTGGAGCTCAACAAGTGAGTTAATGTTGCTTGCTGACGGGTGTGTCGTGCCGGTGCGGTGTATATATAGCAGCTCAGGGAAAAGGAAAGGAGAAGAGAGAGGTTGCGGTTGCGGGGGGCGTTCCTTGCTTCATTATGATTATGACGACGAGTCATCCTTGGACTCGGAAACAAGCAGGCAGCGGACCACGGGGTCCTGTTCACAACGCATAGCCTGTGACCCTCCCGCGTAGTAGACCCTGTCTATAGCCTACCCACTGCCTACTTGTACGTGACAATGTGTGTGTGTGCCTGTGTGGGCGTCTGTGGGCGCGCGCGCGCCGCGTCGCTTTCTCGACCTACGGCCTCTGCCTCTCTCTCTCTTCTCTCTCTAGAGTTTTCTTGCTTCTATTGGTGAGCAGTAGGTAGCCGTTTCAAACAGGTGGAGGGAGGAGTTACTCCACTTGGCACCGGCGTCGATTCCCACAGACGCCCGCACCATCTTTTGCTCTGCTTTTCACCCTTTCGTGTTTCGTCGCTCGGCCTCGGCATGGCACCACGTCCAAACACGCGCCCGGAGCGGAGCGGATCCGATGCCGGTGCCCTGCCGCGCGCAGGATCAGCAGTGGGCAGCGGTACGGCGCCAGTTATGTCACCTTTATTTCGTCCAGGTATTCGGTGTACCGTGCCGCGAGCCCGTACCCTTGCTGCTGCTGCTGCCCTGTGTGCATCTATGCAGTGTGCTCAGCCTCGACGTCTTCGCTCTCTTGGATCGCTCATGAATTCATCCGTGTTGATTATGCGTTGTTGATGTTCTTGTGGAAAATTGGCGTGAATGGCAAAATCTCAAGAGGATATTATCTTGAAGATAAAATTGGGCAAGATCATAGTCACATCAGGAAAGTTGTAACCGTGTTGTTGCTCCGAGAACAACCAAGACTAGCCATAGTGGAGAGCAACTTCAATAGTAGTAACATACACATTATCCTAAGCTATGTTATTATCTTCATAGTAGGTAGTAATATAAGTGTGGTGTCATACAAAAAATCTTCATTTATTAGGTTATAGACTTATATTATACTAGGATATATGATGCGACGATAACTGTCTAAGTTACTCAATTTGCCTCTCTCCTCGTTAACTCAATGCCACAAACCCCCTCGCATCGCTTCCCGAAGCGGCAGAAGCGAACCAACCGCCGCTCCTAGCTGGCCCGCCTCCGGCTCCTCGCTCGCCGCCGCCGCGCGCCGATCCGGTCGGCGTAGGCGGCGGCGGGGATCCCCTTATCCTCGCACAATGCCGGACAGCGTGAGACGATGGCTTCAGCGAAGGCGTCTTGCGGATCCATGGCACGGTGGATCCCATCGGCGGCACTTTGCGGCGTGGGTGGATCAGTTGGGTGTGGCGTGTCGGTCGGCTAGACGCGGCTAGAAGATTGAGATGGGGCTGGGCGTGGCCGGTGGCGGTGGCGGCGGCGTCCACCAGCCCGGATCTGGTCTTGGTTGTGGCGATGGCGACGGCTAACCCGGATCCGAGCATGGTGGTGGCGGCGTCCCCTCCGCCGGGGATGACGGGCCAGATGGTGGGTCCTTGTGGCGGCGCCGGTGGCGGCGGCGGCGGCGGCGTCCTCCAGCCCGGATCCGGTCTTGGTTGTGGCGATGGCGACGGCTAACCTAGATCCGAGCATGGTGGTGGCGGCGTGAAAGTGCAACTATCCCTAGGTGGTTTTGGTAATTGCTAACAACATATAGCTCATTGAGCTGATGCTATTCCAAGACTATTATTTCCGGAAAGCTCAATGAATGGAATGGCATGGATGATGAAAGTGGATCCCTCAAAATACTAATGACAAAGGATTGGCTCAAGCTCAAAAGCTCAAGACTCTTCATTTTACATTTTAGTGATCCAAGATCACATTGAGTCTATAGGAAAAGCCAATACTATCAAGGAGGGATGAGGTGTTGCTTAATGAGCCTCTTGCTTCATGTGCTTAGTGATATGCTCCAAAACCCTCAGCTACTTTCTCACATCTACAAATGACCTAAACCCAAAGCCAAAATCGGTCACACCGATTCTTTCTATCCGGCGCCACCGAGTTCGAATGTCATAGCCACTGCCACAAACCCTAGGCAAATCGGTCTTATCGGTAGGGATCTCGGTCTCACCGAGATGGGATTGTAATCTCTCTGTTTCCCTTCGTAACGTTTCGGTCTAACCGAAGTGAGCGATCGGTCCCACCGAGATTGCAATGTAAACTCATTGTTCCCCTTTTGTAACATTTCGGTCTCACCGAAAAGAGCAAATCGGTTCCACCGAGTTTACCTGACCAACTCTCTAGAAAGCTTATTACCAAAATCGGTCTCACCGAGTTTGTGTAATCGGTCTTACCGAGATTGCGTTATGCCCTAACCCTAACCGAATCGGTCTCACCGAGTTGCATGTCAGTCCCACCGAAAATCCTAACGGTCACTAGGTTTACTAAATCGGTCCGATCGAGTCTGTTGAATCGGTCCCACCAAGTTTGGTAAATTGTGTGTAACGATTAGATTTTGTGTGGAGGCTATATATACCCCTCCACCTCCTCTTCATTCGTGGAGAGAGCCATCAGACTAAACCTACACTTCCAACTTACCATTTCTGAGAGAGAACCACCTACTCATGTGTTGAGGCCAAGATATTCCATTCCTACCATATGAATCTTGATCTCTAGCCTTCCCCAAGTTGCTTTCCACTCAAATCATCTTTCCACCAGATCCAAATCCTATGAGAGAGAGTTGAGTGTTGGGGAGACTATCATTTGAAGCACAAGAGCAAGGAGTTCATCATCAACGCACCATTTGTTACTTCTTGGAGAGTGGTGTCTCCTAGATTGGCTAGGTGTCACTTGGGAGCCTCCGACAAGATTGTGGAGTTGAACCAAGGAGTTTGTAAGGGCAAGGAGATCGCCTACTTCATGAAGATCTACCGCTAGTGAGGCAAGTCCTTCGTGGGCGACGGCCATGGTGGGATAGACAAGGTTGCTTCTTTGTGGACCCTTCGTGGGTGGAGCCCTCCGTGGACTCGCGCAACCGTTACCCTTCATGGGTTGAAGTCTCCATCAACGTGGATGTACGATAGCACCACCTATCGGAACCACGCCAAAAACATCTGTGTCTCCAATTGCGTTTGAAACCACCAAACCCTTCCCTTTACTTTCTTGCAAGTTGCATGCTTTAATTTCCGCTGCATATATACTCTTTGCATGCTTGCTTGAATTGTGTGATGATTGCTTGACTTGTCCTAAGATAGCTAAAATCTGCCAAACTCTAAAATTGGGAAAAGGTTAAGTTTTTAATTGGTCAAGTAGTCTAATCACCCCCCTCTAGACATATTTCAAGGTCCTACAAGTGGTATCAGAGCTTTGGTCTCCATTTGCTTTGATTTCCATAGCTTTTGGTGGTCATAGCCTTGGTTCCACAACCTAGGAGAGTATGGCGTCTAGCGAGGGAAATTATCACCGTAGAGGTCCTTACTTTGATGGTACTAATTTTGCTAGTTGGAAGCATAAGATGAAAATGCATATTCTCGGACATAACTCCGTCGTTTGGGCAATTATTTGTATTGGCTTGCAAGGTGAATTCTTTGATGGGAGAGAACCGAACCGTGAAGCAAATGCGGAAGAATTGAAGATGCTGCAATACAACGCTCAAGCTTGTGATATCATCTTCAACGGATTGTGCCCCGAAGAATTCAACAAAATCAGCCGTCTTGAGAATGCAAAGGAAATTTGGGATACTTTGATTGATATGCATGAAGGTACCGACTCCGTCAAGGAATCCAAGTTGGATGTGCTCCAAAGTCACTTGACAAGTTCAAAATGAAGGATGGTGAAGGTGTCATTGAAATGTACTCTAGGCTTGCACTTATCACAAATGAGATTGCCGGCTTAGGGAGTGAAGAGATGACTGACAAATTCATCATCAAGAAGATCCTAAGAGCATTGGATGGAAAGTATGATACCGTGTGCACATTGATCCAAATGATGCCAAACTACAAAGATCTCAAGTCAACGGAAGTCATTGGAAGAATTGTTGCTCATGAGATGTCACTCAAGGATAAGGAGGAACTTCACAACAAGTCAAGTGGTGCTTACAAAGCCTCAAGTGAAGCTCCCACATCATCAAGTGAGAAACAAACCTTCAATGAAGAATTGAGCTTAATGGTGAAGAACTTCAACAAATTCTACAAGAGTAGAAGCAAAGAAAGAACCTCCAAGTCAAGGTCTTACAATGACAAAAGATCTTCTAGCCGAGAGCGAAATTGCTACAATTGTGGGAGACCCAGACACTATTCCAATGAGTGTACGGCACCCTACAAAAGAAGAGAAGATTCTCCAAGAAGAAGAAGCAGAAGAGAAGAATCACCATCGAGAGAGAGAAGGAGTAGAGATGATCGTTATGAACGAAGACCCTCACGGAGAAGCAAGGATTCGGAAAGGAAGGACAAGTCATCAAGGAGCTACACAAAACGAAGACATCAAGCTCATGTTGGTGAATGGGTATCCGGCTCCGACTCCGACAATCACTCCGAGAGAAGCTATCACTCCGATTACGAATATACTCAAGATGAAGGTGTTGCCGGTCTAGCACTTGTGTCAACCAACTCCTACGACATATTTGATTCACCAAATGAAGGAATTGGAAGATGCTTCATGGCCAAAGGTCCAAAGGTAACACATCCTGAGCATGTTGATTTTGATAGTGATGAAGATGACTTGCTTGTGGATGATGATTTACTTGTTGACAACTCTAGTGATGGATACTATGATGAAACGTCAATTAATCATGCTAATCAAGATAAAACGAATGACAATGATAAGGAGAAGATTGAGCTTCTAACTAAAGAACTAAATACTCTTAAGTTAGCTCATGAAACTATCATCGAAGATCATCGAGAACTTTTAAGGGCTCATGAGAAGTTACGCTTTGAAAAGCTCAATCTTGAGCAAGAGCATGAGTTCTTAAAAGCAATCAATGATGATCTCCGTAAGAAAAGTTCTTCCTACATTGCCAAGCGTTTACTCTTATCTACTTACATGCCTCAAGTCAAGTCTAGTAACAAGTACAAGAAAGATCCTTCCTCTAGTAGTAATAATAATAATGTCAAATCCAATATTGTTGCTTCTAGTAGTTCTCTTGATTCCACTAATGATTCTCTTAGCCAAGTTACACTTGAGCAAGAAAATAGCTTATTGAAGGAATTATAGAAAGGTGTTTACAAGAGCCTTGCGGGAGTAAGCAATTGAGGAAATTGTGCATAAGCAAGGAAGGCACCGGAAGAATCAAGGTGTTGGTTTTGAACAAAAGTTCAATGCCAATGGAGTTGAGTGGGAAGAAGATCAATACCCCAAGACGAAGTTTGTTCCTCAATAAGAGAAGTATGATCCTACTTCCTTCAAAGGAACACAAGCACAAGATGATCTTCCACCACAAGACCACAAGAACAAAGGCAAGGACAAGCTTCAAGAAGAGATTGATGCATTTGAAGAAGCACCTAAGGCCTCGTTCAAGTGGGTTCCCAAGACTACATCAAGTTCTACTTCATCAAGTACAACTACAACTCAAAGGATTCCCATCAAGATGATGTGGATCCCGAAGAAGAAGAACTAGAGAGTTCTTGAGGGTGACTCCGCCAACATTCTTCTCTCATATCATTATGGCAAGAACAAGTGCAATCAACTTCCACATCTTGCACTAGTTCAAGGAGTCACAAACCCTCATGTTGGTAAGGCAAGGGACAAGGTAACCTAATGATTTCATGGACATCATCCTGTGTGTGCATCACTCTATGTCTATGGATATTCTTGTTTGTTCCTTGTGGGACTAACCCATGTAGGTAAGTTGAAAGTGCAACTCACTCCAAAGGATTGCTCCAAATGATCTACATCAACATTGAGCATCCACATCTTCAACACCTACATGAAGTCATCATCGACAAAACCCAAGGTTAGTTCATCCCTCTAAAAGGGGATCTCACATCTAGGGGGAGCTTAACTCTAAGGATTGAGTCAAAGCAACTCTAATGGTGTGAACACATCGATGCATTATGTAAAAGTGGTAACCCCACTTGAGCTTAAACGATGAGTATGACCTATGATCAAATGTTTTCATTTGACTCCTAAGTCAATATACTCATATATAGATGACCTAGTCATCGCCAATTGTTTGATAGATGCTAGAATTGGTTATGCATGCTTTGCCACATATTTCATTTGCCATCTTATTGTGTGAGCATGTTGGTGCATATTTTACTCATTCAAGGACATCCACTTGTTGTTTTGATTGATTGGATTCCTTTTCTTTTTGCCAAGTGGATGGACAAGAATGCCTAAGAACCTTCTCTAGCTATCTATGCTTTTCTCGTCTCAAACTCTATTCATGCTACATCACAAAATTTGATCAAGTCACATTCGAACCACTCTGTGTGAGGAGCACTCGGAGTCCCCGATTCGTCATAGACTTAAACTTCCAAAACTTCTTTGTGATTCTCCATCTGACCGATTCCTCCATTTCGGTCCTACCGAGATCAAGTCGATCTAGGTTTCCAATCTCGGTGCAACCGATTTGAACTTTTCGGTCACACTGAGTTGCTGTAACGGTACACAGTTATGCATCTCGGTGCCACCGAGTTTGTCCACTCGGTCACACCGACAGGGTCGAGCTATATATAGTCACGGGGAAAATTTGGAAATTTCTCCGAACCTCTTCGCCCGTGCAATAGCTCGCTCTGCCATCAGGGTCTCCGGATCGTCTCCTCGTCGCCAGCCGCCTCCTCTCGCTGGTCTCTGCCGTCGTCAACGGATTTCACCCCCGCCGTTGCCGCCATAGTGAGTTCATCGCCAAGCTAGGGTATGGACTCGATCACTGTGCTATCCTCGTCTGATTCCTAGCACATTGTGTTTTTATTGACTCTTGCCACGATTGAAACACTCCTATCCAGTCAATGCAATCCATAGATTAGATGAGATTCAAAATTTTAGGGTTAGGTTTCCGCCGAAACCATCTCGGACCCACCGAGTTGAAAAACTTGGTCCCACCGATCTGGCTTATGCCATTGCACTAGTAACTCTCGGTCTGACCGAGAATTGCTAATCGGTGAGACCGATTTTAGGACTTTGTGAAACCCTAGCAGTCTCGGTGCCACGAGCGTGACTCGGTCCAACCGAGTTCATCGATTTAGGTTCCAAAACGCCGGTATCACCGAATTTGAAAATCGGTTGATCCGAAATGCTTTTTGTGGAAAACTAAAACTGAATTTTTGAATCATTCTTTTCAAAAATCTCTGCATTTTGTGATGCTCATCCACTCTATCTCATCTATAACTCTTCATAGGGTCAGCAGTCAGTGTTTGCAGCATGTCAGACCAGAGTGACAGCCAGAACAGGGAAGAAGAGCAGATTCACATGAGTGAGGGCACTAGTCCCTCAAGTTCTTCAGATGATGGGAGCAGGAGCACCCCAAGTAATCTGCCTAAGGCTGCTACCAGGCAAAGGAAGAAGAGAACCTCAGACACTTAGGATTGAGAAGGGATTGGCCACCCTTACTCGAAATCAGGAGACCTTGAAAAGAATCAAGGAACTCAAATTCCATGATCTAGATGTCAAAGTAACTGAGATTCAGTCAGTTGTGGAGCAACTACAGGATGACATGCAGGAGAGGCGAGGCAATACTACCACTAATGTATTTGCGGAGTACCTAGAGCCCGAGAGGTTAGTTGCAGATTACTGTGGCGGACACGAGCCACATCATCTCGCACCAGCTCAGCTCCTACAGCTCCAAAGCAACCAGCTCCAAAGATCAACTCCAGCACCCTCTACTTCAACTGAAGCCTTCGTTCTTGGAGTTATCCGGACACCACCACCTGAAGATCAAGCCTGAGAGTCGATCTAGCACTATGCATTTTCTATGAACTTTTTGGCAACTTGTTGCCAAAGGGGGAGAAAAATGTATAGATCATAGGCTTCAAGAGAGAGAGTGTTGCTTTTGTTCTCTCTTGCTTTGGTGGTTAAACTTGTTTTCTTTTGATTGCTTGAGATACTATGCTATTCTTGTGAGACAATGATGATCATGTGTTTGATCATAAGCTACACTTATGCATGTTTGATGATATTATCTTATCTATCCTATGTGATCATTCACTTTGCTTGGTGATGAGTGCATGTATTCAATCTTTATTAGTTTGAGCGCTCCACCAAGATGTATGTGACATGGAAGAGTAACCCATGAGCCTAATTCCTTGTGCATTTGCAGTCCAAAGCAAATCTTAAACTATGCACAAATTTAGGGGGAGCTCTTGCTTATCACATACTTCTCAAAGCGACGATGTTGTTCAATCTTATTATCATTTGTCGAAGCTTTGATCTATATGTTGTCATCAATTACCAAAAGGGGAGATTGAAAGTGCAACTATCCTAGGTGGTTTTGGTAATTCATAACAACATATAGCTCATTGAGCTAATGCTATTCCAAGACTATTATTTCAGGAAAGCTCAATGAATGGCATGGCATGGATGATGAAAGTGGATCCCTCAAAATACTAATGACAAAGGATTGGCTCAAGCTCAAAAGCTCAAGACTCTTCATTTTACATTTTAGTGATCCAAGATCACATTGAGTCTATAGGAAAAGCCAATACTATCAAGGAGGGATGAGGTGTTGCTTAATGAGCCTCTTGCTTCATGTGCTTAGTGATATGCTCCAAAACCCTCAGCTACTTTCTCACATCCACAAATGACCTAAACCCAAAGCCAAAATCGGTCACACCTATTCTTTCTATCCGGCGCCACTGAGTTCGAATGGCATAGCCACCGCCACAAACCCTAGGCAAATCGGTCTTACCGATACGGATCTCGGTCTCACCGAGATGGGATTGTAATCTCTCTGTTTCCCTTCGTAACGTTTTGGTCTAACCGAAGTGAGCGATCGGTCCCACCGAGATTGCAATGTAAACTCACTGTTTCCCTTTTGTAACATTTCGGTCTCACCGAAAAGAGCAAATCGGTCCCACCGAGTTTACCTGACCAACTCTCTGGAAAGCTTATTACCAAAATCGGTCTCACCGAGTTTGTGTGATCGGTCTTACCGAGATTACGTTATGCCCTAACCCTAACCGAATCGGTCTCACCGAGTTGCATGTCAGTCCCACAGAAAATCCTATCGGTCACTAGGTTTACTAAATCGGTCCGACCGAGTCTGTTGAATCGGTCCCACCGAGGTTGGTAAATTGTGTGTAATGGTTAGATTTTGTGTGGAGGCTATATATACCCCTCCACCTCCTCTTCATTCGTGGAGAGAGCCATCAGACTAAACCTACACTTCCAACTTACCATTTCTGAGAGAGAACCACATACTCATGTGTTGAGGCCAAGATATTCCATTCCTACCATATGAATCTTGATCTCTAGCCTTCCCCAAGTTGCTTTCCACTCAAATCATCTTTCCACCAAATCCAAATCCTATGAGAGAGAGTTGAGTGTTGGGGAGACTATCATTTGAAGCACAAGAGCAAGGAGTTCATCATCAACGCACCATTTGTTACTTCTTGGAGAGTGGTGTCTCCTAGATTGTCTAGGTGTCACTTGGGAGCCTCCGACAAGATTGTGGAGTTGAACCAAGGAGTTTGTAAGGGCAAGGAGATTGCCTACTTCGTGAAGATCTACCGCTAGTGAGGCAAGTCCTTCGTGGGCGACGACCATGGTGGGATAGACAAGGTTGCTTCTTCGTGGACCCTTCGTGGGTGGAGCCCTCCGTGGACTCGGGCAACCGTTACCCTTCGTGGGTTGAAGTCTCCATCAACGTGGATGTACGATAGCACCACCTATCGGAACCACGCCAAAAACATCCGTGTCTCCAATTGCTTTTGAAACCTCCAAACCCTTCCCTTTACTTTCTTGCAAGTTGCATGCTTTAATTTCCGTTGCCTATATACTCTTTGCATGCTTGCTTGAATTGTGTGATGATTGCTTGACTTGTCCTAAGATAGCTAAAATCTGCCAAACTCTAAAATTGGGAAAAGGTTAAGTTTTTAATTGGTCAAGTAGTCTAACCACCCCCCCTCTAGACATACTTCAAGGTCCTACACGGTGTCCCTTCCGCCGGGGATGAAGTGCCAGATGGTGGGTCCTTGTGGCGGCGCCAGTGGTGGTGGCGGCGGCGCCAGTGGTGGTGGTGGCGGCGTCCTCCAGCCCGGATCCGGTCTTGGTTGTGGCGATGGCGACGGCTAACCCGGATCCAAGCATGGTGGTGGCGGCGTCCCCTCCGCCGGGGATGACGAGCCAGATGGTGGGTCCTTGTGGCGGCGCCGGTGGCGGTGGATCTTGGGATCCCGTGTCCAGGCTCTTCAGAGGACGCGCGTGGCGGCCGGAGCTTCCTCCGGCATCGATGACACTTGATGCAGGATCGCGACGGCGGTTGCCTTTGTATGGGCGACGACAGCGGCTAGTGCGACGGTGGGAGCTCCCTGTAGCACCCGGAATTGGGGTAGTGACCCCTCTTCATCAATGACGGCGGACTCGGGGGTCGTGTGGGCGACTTGGAGTCCGGATCTCGAGATGGTGACGTCCTTTTGAGGCCGGTGGCGGTATGGGACGTCCACTCCATCAACAGAACGGGTTCGATGGGGCTCGGTAGGTGACACATGAGCCTCTCTCGGAGTTTTCGGGCGGTGCCTATCGTCAGCAGGTGAAGCCACCAGTGGATGTGCTACCGGCGGATGCTACGCATGGCATCTTATATGGAGACATCAAGTCATGCCTGCTACTGGCTGGTGATGCACGGTTGCTCTGGCGGAGGTGTCAAGTTTAGCATGTTGTTGTTGGATCGAAGGCGGTGCAACAATATCGGGAGGCAAGCGGTATGGGACGTCATTGTCTTTTGTTGTCTTCTCCAGATGTATCCAGCTATCGAGGCGTCGGTAGAAGGATAAAGGCGATGGTACAGCTACCTTCAACGATGAGCTTATGCACTCTGGTGGAAACACAAGATCTCTGGTCAGGCTATGCCGTCGCGCGCCTGCATCATGTCCTTGCTGAAGGTGGTGGATTGAAGTTTTGCTTTGGGATGAGAATCCGAAGTTCAACCTTGTGGTGGACTTGCCTGCGGCGATTCCTTCTTGAAGGGGTAGCCTAGGAGTTGTGTATTTTTCGTTTATGTTGTGTCTTGTATCATTGGGTTAGTGGTTATCTGGGGAGTTACTGCCGCAAGGTATATGGCCTTAGGGTTTTTTTTTCTTTTTTTTTCTTGGTCGATGGTGTTCGACTGCTGGGTTTTTCTATTAATAATATATGGTTGCATGCATCATCCTGATTGAGAGGCCGGGGATTATCCTCCATTTAAAAAAACTCGATACCACATAGGCAAGTTTGCTAAGTTGGAGCTTATGTTACTCTTGAAGTTACTCCTACGTCCGAAGTGGTTGTTGCCATATAAATAAACTTCTCATGTTGCCACTCCATCTGCTCAAGTTGAACCAAAGGCGTTCTAAAAAAATTAACCAAAGGCTCCACAAGAAGCTTAAGCAAATGATTCTAAACCTATTGGATAATTTAGTAACTTTTTAATCAATTTAATCCATAAATAAATTGTGATGACAACCCTAATACGTAAAATGAATCTCATACTAATAGCTAACCACGTGAGCACACACAACTAAACATAGGGCATGTGAATATAACATCAGATACGTCTATCACCTACACACACAAAAAGTACGTCCATCACATGAACAAGTAAAACCAGAATGAACAAATTATACCTTGTGAATGATCAAATTATACCCTCTTTAACCAGATTTATCGAGTTGGGGATAAGAATCGTGTGAATGGTGATCGAGGCCGCATTGCCAGGTTTGGTAACACTTCGAACTCATGCGAGTTAAAAACCAATTTGCCTCCAAAACAAGAGATTCACTTGGATTAATGGGCAGAGTGAGCCCACCTTGAGCAAGATTGATAGCTTTTTATGTAATGAGGAATGGGACTTGGAGTTTGGAACCCACATTCTGCATGCCTTGTCCTCCTCCCTATCTGACAACTTCCCACTTCAACTTGAGAATGTGAATGGCCCGAATGGCACTAAATGATTTTGGTTTGAGAACTTCTAGATTAATATGCCCTGCTTCTTAACAACCGTCCAAGATGTAAGGAATGAGGACCACAACCACATTGAGCCATACCACGTTCTCCACCACAAGCTCAAGAAAGTGAGTTCCAGACTAAAGACTTGGAGCAAATCTCTCTTCTCCAATGTGAAAGTTCAATTACATATGGCTTTGGAGATCATCCTTCATCTCGATGTTGCGCAAGAGTCATGACCTTTGAGCTCGGAAGAGCTTGACCTCTGGAAGAGGCTCAAAAGACAGGTGGTTGGTTTGGCGTTACTTGAAAAGTCTCATAAGCGGCAAATGTCTAGAATAGCAAGCATTAAAGAGGGGAACGCAAACTCTACAATCTTCCATCTAAGAATCAATCGTCGGCAGAGGAAATTTTATCCACCACCTCAAGCATAATGCTGGATGGGTGACAGAACACAACCACAAGAAGGTTATTATTCATCAACATTTCCCCCCCATCATTAAGAAGGACCCCCCGGCGACATAAGGACATAAATGGGCATTGTGTTCCCACCCCAGAATGTGATCTCAGTGACATTGGAGCTTCGTTCACCATGGAAGAGGCTAGGGGGGTTGTGTTCAATTCTCCAAGTGATAAGGTGTCGGGGCCGGATGGGTTCACGGGTGCATTCTTCAAGGCATGCTAGGATATCATCAAGGTGGGTGTCATGGCCGCTATTAACCAATTCTCCATCCTCCATGCCTCCAACTTGCATTGGATAAACTCAACCAACATCGCACTTATCCCAAAGAAAGATGGTGTGGTGGATATTTCAGACTTTAGGGCTATAAGCCTAATCCATGCCGTGGCCAAGTTCTTTGCTAAGATGATAGTGGATGCACCTTTCTGTCCACATGAATGACCTTGTCTCGCCTGCCCAAAGTGACTTTATCGAGAAGCGATGTGTTCATGACAACTTCATCTACATCTGCAACCTCGCCAGAAGGATACACCGGAGCAAAACTCCCATTTAAGAACAATAAAACTGAGCCTAATCCCTGCTCTCTCACGAATTTGGCATTCCTGGCCGTTCGATTTCATCTGATAGACATTCCTGAACGTTGGATCTTTCTCTCATGATGTGTTTAGCGCTAAATGGGCCACAGGTCGAGAGGGCAGCTCCTCCCGTAGCTTTTTTGGACCCCTGTGGTTAATTGGGCCCGTTTTTGTGCTCAGCCCAAGGCAGCGAGCGGCCCTCTCATACACTACACTCCTGTCTCCATAAAAGAAAAAAAGATCGCTGAAGAGAGGAATCAATCGGGGCAGTCGTTACAGAGAGGATGCGGCGAGCGATCAATGCAGACGATGTGGGCGGCCTGCGATGGAATCCAGCTGAGGTGCGACTGGATCGGGATCCAGCGGAAGCGCCGGACGCGGGTGAATCGGGGGCCGGTCAATCACGCCGTTGGGCGATCAGCTGCGAGGTACTCTGTAGAAAGGTGGGGAGACATGGGCGATAATGGCGGCTCATCTCATGGAAACTGCTCCAACCAGACTAAACGCACAATCATACTTCAGTTTCTAATCGCGCATTCATGGCGGGGAATGACGTCTCATGTGGTGGACACTTCAGTTTCCAATTGGTACGTGTATATAGGCTTCCTCCCCTGCCCCTTTTCGCTCATCCTCTCTGATCCAGATCCAGCAGCACAACATCTTCAGCATCGCCCGCTGGAGCCGTTGAAGCATGGGGGCGAACGGCCCGACTAGCAGCACCCCCGCCTCATCATCCTCTTCGTCGGTCACGGCTGGCGGTGGCGGGACAGCCCGTAAGCCGTGGTTGTTCATCGGGCTCGGGAACCCCGGCAGGATGTACAATTTAATGGGATTAAGCGCCATCGACGAGGAGAGGTGGATGCTTGAGGTACTAGCTGCTAATGTTTCAATCCTACTAGGCAGTGCCTTGCTAATTGCTATTAATGTCTACTACGGCAGTGGAAAGGAGGAGTTCATTGCAGTCTGTAAGATGGATGTGTGATCCGTGAAGTGAAGATCCATCCGGCATCCGTGGTTGGACGAGGCAAAGATTTAGTGCTGAATAGAAAATAAGTACATCTGTGGGAAGTGCATCAGTAGGATGCAAATGAAACTTTTTAGACTTAATGAAGTTGAGCAAAACTGCAGAAAAGAATTTCAGTCGTGCAAACTAAGTAGAGCCCCCCTCGCAAAAAAAAGAAAGAAAAAAAACCTAAGTAGAGCCTCTTCAGCAGGAGAACATACAGATTTTAAGTTTTTTATAGCCTGATCCAGATGATGTAAGTTAAGTTTGTAAACTTTGTGAATCATTTTGTTCCAGCTTTTCTTATTGTATAGTCTAACTGTATCAGGTCATTTACTATGTGCAGATTTGCTTTTGCCATTGCTAATCACGTCCTTCTCTCTCTGCTAGGAAACATATTTTTTTAGAAGAACAGGGAACCTCTTCCCCGGTTCCATTATATTAATGAAACCAAATTCAGATCAGATTCAGTTATTACATAAGCTCACTAAGAGTAGCAGTTCAGAAAAGAAGAAAACAATGGCTTTAAGCCAGTACAAAGGTAAAGCAACCAGATCACAGGCACCGCTAGTTTCATATGCAGATTAGCTCCTGGGATGCCTTGCGCGTCTTCAGCGGCGGTGCAGTCACCGCCCGAGGGGACCAGGCAGCCACCAGCGTCGAGGTCGGACTCGACAACGATGTAGCTTCTGACCGCTTCTTGGTGGGGGACAAGAAGCCCACCGCGTCGTCTGAGATCTTCAGCTTGTCCCATGGAGACACCAGCGGGGCTCCAGTGAGCTTCTCGATCAGCCACCGATCATCAGTGGTTGTTTCAGATCAGTCGCCAGGTGTGTTGAGAAGGCCTCCAGCCCTTCTGCCGCCACACCCGAAAACAGGGTCACCCAGTTCTTGATGGTTCTTAGAATCAGCCTCATCACCTGCTTAATGGATGTCCACATGGTGTTATTGAAAATCATAGAGTTCCTATATTTCCAAATACACCAAAGTACAACAGCATTGGCCGTGTTGAGAGCAGAGTGTTTTTTGTCAGCAATCCAGAGTCTGGCCACTGATTCAAAATCAGTTCCAGTATCCACCCCGAAGTGATTTGAGACCAGAGGCCAGATCTGTCTAGCGACCACACAGTCAAAAAACAAATGCGAGCATGTTTCAGCCTCAGAGCAGAACACACACTCAAGTGGCTTAATAATTTGTCTTTTCCTAAGGTTATCCCTGGTCATTAGCTTGTTGTTGGCCAGGAGCCACAGGAAGACATGGATTTTTGGTGGAACTTTTAGTTTCCACACCGAGGGTACAAAGACTGGTTGCACCCCTCTAAAATTTATCACATGGTAAAGCGAGCTAGTGGAGTAAACCCCCCTGCTCTCTAACTGCCAGACAAGGGCATCAGTCTCATTGGTAAGGGTCAGGCTACTAGCAATCTCCACTAACTGATACCACTATTCCCTGAGTCTATCATCAAAATTCCTTCTAAAAGTGAGCTTAAGTTGTGTACCATCCCACACTTCCCTGACACTTTTGGTTTGTTCATTACAAATGGAGTAGAGAGGCCAGAATTGCACTGCCAGTGGGGAGGTACCAAACCAGGTGTCTTCCCAAAACATAACTTTTTCACCCGACCCAACTTTCCACCTATAACCAAGTTTAAGTGCTTGGATAGTGGTCTTTAGCCCCTTCCGGAATCTGGAGGCGCTGGGGGATAGATTAGGAGCAAAAATATTAATCTTACCAGACATGTACTTGTGATCAAAAATCATTTTCCATGGTTTTCCTTCACTCTCATAGTATCTCTTCACCCAGGAACCTAGCAAACATAAGTTGACATCTTGGAGGTTTGGGATTCCCAAGCCTCCAAACTCTTTCTTCATACACACCATGTTCCAGTTGGCAAGATGGAGGCTAGGAAACATATACCTACTTATTGAATTCTTAGGATCCTTTTTAGTTATGCTAAACTTAAATCCTTCTATCAACAGTTTAGTGATTATTCCGAAGGGATTTTTCATGCACCAGATCACTAGATGTGGTCTAACTTGGCCTTTGTACTTCACTTCACTCCATATCCTCCACATCAGACGCTATTAATGAGAAGTTAGTTGGTGTAATTTGTGATCAAACGTGTTGCCTGCTACCTTATTAAATCTAATTGCACAACTCAGTGGGTAGGCTCAGTTTACCTGAAGCTTGATCTTCTTGCCTACCTACTTTCATTGGTTTTGCAAAGACATGTAATGTCTGTAGTAGCATAGCCTTTCTTATATAGATTTTAATAGCACTGAGATTTTTATTGACAGATAACACTGATATTAGATAGTTTTTTTGGTAGAATTCTCAAATTGTTTCACTTGTTCTAAGGGAGCTGTGCATTCTCAGCTGGTAGCCACTATCGACTGTTGAAGTTAATCATGATGCAATTCATAAATCATAGTTGCTAGAATTTTAGATTTGCTGGAGCCATTTTAACTGTCCAACAAAATAGACGTTACCTGCTTGGAAAAGGCTACTTAGGCTTGATGCTAATCTCTTCTCAGGGGCACAACCAAGCTCTTCTCAGAGGAAAAAGGTATTATTTTTTTGGTTGCTTGACACTACAAACTCTTGGCATTCAGTTAACTCTATACTGTCCTGTACTCCTTAATGCTTAGAGCTGAGAATAGCAGCAAGGAAGAGCAACAAGAGGCACTTTGTAGTATATTGCACTGTATTGGTAACATTTTGTTGCCTTAAAACTTATTGAAACTATCTGCTATTGGAAATTTATTCATTGTGTGGTCTCATATTTTTGTTGTTGTTGACTCTGGCTCACATAGTATCCAATTCTGGCCATTTCATTTTATTCCCTGGACGTTAATGACCGTTAGATCGTTGTTTAATCTACTACGTGAGCCGTAGCGTCTTAATTGTAGTTTGTTGGTTCATTGGGCCGTTGTCAACCAACTCATTAGAACCTCTACGGCCACACGGGATTGGTCCGTCCTAGACATGGAACCGGAGTGCGACCATTGTTGAGAAGTTAATCTGCAGTTGCTAACCACTCAAAAAATATGTAGTTGCAAGAAGATATTAATGATGTGGGAGTGCATCAAGCCGTTCCAATCGGTCGCTCTCCCTCCCGGTAAAAAATGTGTTGGACAGAGAACGTCACTCCGAGAGAAAAAGCGAAGGGCACCGTTCCGGTGAGGGAGATGGGGGGATGTGCAGTGAGGAGATGCGGACATCCCAGTTTATGTTACTTACACTAACAGATTTTTCACTAATTACCTACCATTCTATTGTAAAAATGGACGGACGCGGCAACGCGCGTCTTGAATGATCTAGTGTTGCCATTAAATCTCGACATCAAGAAGGCCTTTGACTCAGTTCAGTGGGAATACTTGATGGATCTCCTACAACACCTTAGCTTCCCCACATGGTTCCAAGGTTGGGTCTTGGCGCTCCTCACTTCGGCCTCCTCGAGGGTGTTGCTTAATGGCACTATTGGAGACCCTATTCGGCATGGGAAGGGATTGCGATAGGGAGACACGTTGTCCCCTTTAATTTTTGTGCTCGCCATTGACCCCCTCCACCACATCCTCAATAAGTCCACGGCCCAAGGCAAACTCCAACCAATCTGGAGAAACACTACAACTCCTCGTGCCTCCCTATATGCCGATGACGTTGTTGTTGTCGTGAAGCCCATCAATGAAGATGTCTCCATTTTTTGCCTCCAACCATGATGCTTCTGGGGAGGTCACGGGCCTGGTCTGTGTAGCAAAAGCATGGTGGCTCCAATTTGGTATGCAAGCCTTAATCTTCATGACATCCTACATCACTTCCCGTCCAAGATTATGCACTTCCCCATGATGTATCTGGGGCTTCCGTTCTTGGTCTCGAGGCTTAAAGTTGTGCACTTCCTTTCACTAGAGGATAAAGCTACTCGAAATCTTGCCCCTTGGATTGGTCAGCTCATGGCCACCCCTGGTTGGACTATCTTGGTTAAGGCGGTCCTCACTACCCTTGCCATCTACACCATCACTTCTCTCGTCTTGCCGACAGAGGTGCTAAAAAGGATCGACGCATTGAGATGCGCTTTTCTTTGGGCGGGTTGTGAAAAGGTTACCGGAGGCAAATGTAAGATCGTTTTGAAGCGGGTTTGTCGACCAAAAGCTATGCATGGTCTTATAGTCTTGAATCGGGAAAATTTCCCACCGTTCTCTATCCGAGGTGGCTTTGGTTTGAGTTGGCAGAGCCGTTGATACGTCTCCAATGTATCTATAATTTATGAAGTATTCATGCCATGTTTACAACAATTCTTTATGGTTTTGGTATGATTTGAAAGAAACTAACCCGGACTGACGATGTTTTAAGCAGAACTACCGTGGTGTTGTTTTTGTGCGGAAATAGAAGTTCTCCAAATGCAACGAAACCTTTTGACGGTTTTTTGGAACAAAAGAGGCACTAGAAGCTTCGTGGGAGGAACATAAGGTGAAGGAGGTGAGCACAAGACATCGGGGCGTGCCAGCCCTCCTGGCGCGCCTTGGTGGTTTGTGGGCCCCTCGAAGCCCATCTTCGCGTGAAACCAATACCAAAAAATCCTATAAATACAGAAACCCCCAGAAATAAACCTAGATCGGACTACCCATGAAAAACCAATTTGGACCCTATTTCCGCACTCTGTCGGAGGGGGAAATCATCACCGGAGGCCATCTTCATCATCCCGGCGGCCACCATGATGAGGAGGGAGTAGTCCACCCTCGGGGCTGAGGGTTTGTACTAGTAGCTATGTGTTTAATCTCTCTCTCTCTCTCTCTCTCTCTCGTGTTCTTGACTTGGCACGATCTTGATATATCGCGAGATTTGCTAATATAGTTGGATCATATGGTGTTTCTCCCTCTCTGTTTTGTTGTAATGAACTGAGTTTTCCCTTTGAGATTTCGATATTATCAGAATGAATACTTTTATGGATTTGAGAGCACTTGATGTATGTCTTGCTATGAATACCTATGGTGGCAATGAGGTATCATATTGATTCACTTGATATGTTTTTTGGCACTCAACTCGCGGATTCCCGAGGTGACATTGGGGTAATCTATGCATAGGGGTTGATGCACGTTCTTGTCTTTGTTTCTCTGGTAGAAATCTTGGGGCAATCTTTGAGGTTCTTTGTGTTGGATTTAGTATTATGAATCTGAAATTGTTTGATGTGCTTCGTATAATTAACTCATGGATACTTGTGGTGACATTGGAGTATCTAGGGGACAATAGAGTTGGTTGTTGTGTATCATATGGTGTTATTTTAGTACGAACTCTTGGATAGATCGATCGGAAAGGATAACTTGGTGTTATTATAGTATGAACTCTTGGAAAGATTGATCAAAAAGAATAACTTTGAGGTGGTTTCGTACCCTACAAACAATTTCTTCTTATGTTCTCTACTAGATAGGAACTTTGCAGTGTTTCTTCATCGCACGTCGAGGGATTGCTATGTGAGTCATGTTGGTGAGTCATTATGCTTTAGTAAGAACATTGGTGTTAAGGTTTGTGATTCCCTATGCAAGCACGAAAGTCAATAGTTATGCAATGAAGTTACATCCTACTTGTGGTGCATTATTCGGTGTTAGTTATGTTTAATACTCTTTTATGATCGTTTTTGTTTCTTGGCTGGTCGCTTCTCAATCTATTTGCTAGCCTCCATTAACTAAGTGGGAATACTACTCGTGCATCCAAATTCTTAAACTCAAAGTTGTGCCAAATGAGTCCACCATACCTACCTATATGCGGTATTTCCATGCCGTTCCAAGTAAATTTGTATGTGCCAACTCTAATTTTCAAAATGAATTTCCTTTTTGTGTGCCCGTACCACTCATGAAGCGGCAGGGGGTGGCCAATATTTTTCCATGCTAGATGTGTTATTCTGAAGATGACTGTTTATTCACTTGCCATTGCACGAGAGTGTGGCAGGTAATAGGGATGCCCAGTCTCGAAATGAAAAGAAATTTTATTTATATTGTCAATAATAAATTCCTTGGAAAGTGTTGATATGGAAGGCACCGGTGGATACGACTAGCCATGGATTGTGAAAGAATGGTGGAAAAAGGAATAAACTTTATTTTATGTTTGGGAACCACCTATGATGTACCTAGCAAGGAAAGTATTGGGAATTCTCAGTCGTTTTTGTTGACAGGAAAAGCATGCCTCTCAAAATAATTTTATCTCTCAATTTAAGCTTTGAGCTCTAGCACCTCTACAAATCTCTGCTTCCCTCTGCGAAGGGCCTGTCTATTTACCTTTATGCAATTTTTATTTTATTTTGAGTCTCCATCTTCTCTTACAAAGCACCAACTAGGGAACTCTGTTGTCATACTTGTGGATTGGATGTAGCTAATATTTAAGTGTGTTTCATGAATGGATCAATGATTGAGCATAATGGGCTAGGGATAGCTTTCTTTAGCATTGATATTTTGAAAGACATGGTTGCTTGTTAGTATGCTTGAGTATTGATGTCTTCATGTAAAATTATAGACTATTGCTTTGAATCATTCAAGTCCAAATGTCCATGCTACAAAAGAAAAGAGTATATGATGAATATGATAGGTAGCATTCCACATCAAAAAGTCTGTTTTCAATTGCTACTTTACCATGATAAGTTTTATGAGAAAGAGTTGCTATTATGATGCTAGGAGAAGTTATTGAAATTACCATTGATCAAACTTATGCACTTTGCTAGCATTCACACTTCATAAATTATTTCTTTTATCATTTACCTACTCGAGGATGAGTAGGAATTAAGCTTGGGGATGTTGATATGTCTCCAACGTATCTATAATTTATGAAGTATCCATGCCATGTTTACAACAATTCTATATGGTTTTGGTATGATTTCAATGAAACTAACCCGAACTGATGCTGTTTTTAGCAGAACTATCGTGGTGTTGTTTTTTGTGCAGAAATAAAAGTTCTCCAAATGCAACAAAAGTTTTGACGATTTTTTTGGAACAAAAGAGGCACTAGAAGCTTCGTGCAAGGACCAGAAGGTGAAGGAGGTGAGCACAAGACACTGGGGGGTGCCAGCCCCCCTGGCGCACCCGAGTGGGTTGTGGGCCCCTCGAAGCCCATCTTCGCGTGAAACCAACGCTAAAAAAAATCTATAAATACAGAAACCCCTAAAAACAACCCTAGACCAGAAGTTCCGCCGCTACAAGCCTCTGTAGCCACGAAAAAACAATATGGACCCTATTCCGGCACTCTTCCAGAGGGGGAAATCATCATCGGAGGCCATCTTCATCATCTCGGCGGCCACCATGATGAGGGAGTAGTCCACCCTCAGGGTTGAGGGTTTGTACCAGTAGCTATGTGTTTAATCTCTCTCTCTCTCTTGTTCTTGAATTGGCACGATCTTGATGTATCGTGAGCTTTGTTAATATAGTTGGATCATATGGTGTTTCTCTCTATTTTGTTGTGATGAATTGAGTTTTCCCTTCGACATTTCATTATTATCGAATTGAATACTTTTATGGATTTGAGAGCACTTGATGTATGTCTTGCTATGAATACCCGTGGTGACAATGGGGTATCATATTGATTCACTTGATATGTGTTTTGGCACTCAACTCGCGGATTCCCAAGGTGACATTGGGGTAATCTATGCATAGGAGTTGATGCACGTTCTCATCTTTGTTTCTCCGGTTGGGATACTCTTTGAGGTTCTTTGTGTTGGATTGAGTATTATGAATCTGAAACTGTTTGATGTGCTTCATATAATTAACTCATGGATACTTGCGGTGACATTAGAGTATCTAGGTGACATTAGAGTTGGTTGATGCATATCATATGGTCTTATTTTAGTATGAACTCTTGGATAGATCGATCAGAAAGGATAGCTTAGTGTTATTTTAGTATGAACTCTTGGAAAGATTGATCTGAAAGAATAACTTTGAGGTGGTTTCGTACCCTACAAACAATTTCTTCTCATGTTCTGCGCTAGATAGGAACTTTGGAGTGGTTCTTCATCGCATGTTGAGGGATTGTTATGTGATCCAATTGTATTAGCATTGTTGAGAGATTGCACTAGCGAAAGTACGGATCCTGGGCCTCATTTTCAAGCATTGCAATACCGTCTGTGCTCACTTTTGTTACTTGCTACCTTGCTGTTTTTTATTTATTCAGATTATAAAAATATATTTCTACCATCCATATTACACTTATATCACCATCTCTTCACCGAACTAGTGCACGTATACAATTTTCAATTGTATTTGGTGTGTTGGGGACACAAGAGACTCTTTGTTATTTGGTTGCAGAGTTGTTTGAGAGAAACCATCTTCATCCCACACCTCCCACGGGTTGATAAACCTTAGGTCATCCACTTGAGGGAAATTTGCTACTGTCCTACAAAACTCTACGCTTGGAGGCCCAACATGATTCCACAAGAAAAAGTTGTGTAGTAGACATCAGCCGTCAAAACGTGGCTTGGGCTAGGCACTTCTTGTGACGATGCTGATAGGGAACTTTTTGCAACGGCAACAAAGATCACTGTAGGAACTGGCACTAAGGCTCTCTTCTGGATGTCGTCTTGGCTTAGTGGTATAAGGCCAATGGACATTGCTCCTAAAATCTTTGACATCTCCAAAAGGAAAGGTTGCACTATGAGAAAGGATCTCAATGACGTCAATTGGATCTCCCAAAATTGACATGTGATATGTCTCCATCGTATCTACTTTTCCAAACTCTTTTGCCCTTGTTTTGGACTGTAATTTGCATGATTTTAATGGAACTAACCCGGACTGACGTTGTTTTCAGCAGAATTGTCATGGTGTTATTTTTGTGCAGAAATAAAAGTTCTCGGAATGACCTGAAACTTCACGGAGATCATTTTTGGAATAAATAAAAAATGTTGGTGAAAGAATCAATCGAAGGGGACCCACACCCTATCCACAAGGGTGGAGGGCGCGCCCTCTGGTCTTGTGGGCCCCCTGGACCTCCACCGACCTCAACTCCAACTCCATATATTTATGTTCGGAGAGAAAAAAATTGGAGTCGCGTTTTACGATATGGAGCAGCCTCCGCCTCCTATTCTTCTTCGGGAGGGAAGATCTGTAGTATGTTTTGGGGCTCTAGAGAGGGGAAATGATCACCGTTGTCATCATCAACCATCCTCCATTGCCAATTTCATGATGCTCACCGCCGTGTGTGAGTAATCCCATCGTAGGCTTGCTGGACGGTGATGGGTTGGATGAGATTTACCATGTAACCGAGTTAGTTGTGTTAGGGTTTGATCCCTAGTATCCATTATGTTCTAAGATGATGTTGCTATGACTTTTCTATGACTTTGCTATGCTTAATGCTTGTCATTAGGGCCTGAGTGCCATGATTTCAGATCTGAACCTATTATGTTTTCATGAATATATTTGTGTTCTTGATACTATCTTGCAAGTTATAGTCACCTACTACGTGTTATGATCCGGCCTGCACCTACTTTGTTTGACATTCATTCAGGCAGGTACTTCATTTTGCCGGCGGACATTCACGCGTACTGGGAGGGGACACGATCCCTAGATCCTGAGCCAGAGCCATCACCTGATCCTTATCAGGAGTCTATTTATCTATCAGAGCCGCATGAGCTCGCTAACTAGTGGAACCCCAGGATCCTCCTCAGTACACCGGAGAGGGCTACTTTGATCCATGGGCCTAGACCAACTTAGGCCAAAAGCCAAAGTTTGGGGGAGTACGTATTTCTCACCGACATTACATTCATGTGCACACGCTCATTCTAGTTTTGGGTGTTCATACTTTTTTATTGTATTATCCATGTTAGTTTATTTTCTTCTTCCTGCTTTCTCCTTGTGTGTTTGAAAAACTTTGAGAAAAAAATTAGTTGTAGTTTATTTCACTTTCAATGTTTACTTAGTAGTAGTATTAAAAGGAAATCCCCAAAATATTTCTCGTTCTTATTTGCTTGTTGGGAGCTTTCCCGTGTAAATAGTTTTTATCGTTCTTGTTTTACTTCCTTCAAAAAAACAAAAACTCCAAAAACATTTCAATGTGTTTCTTTGAAATTCTTTTCTTTCCTTTGGGGGTCGAGAGGGGAAGACCACGATGAAAATGATGAGTGGCTCTTATATGCATTATTGTTGATCTAACAAAGAGCCCATATTACCTTGTCTTCTCCTTTGAATAAATGTTTGCATATTCCAGTTTAGTCCAATGCACGTGCACTATTATTATTATTCACACCGTTCGGTCGTGCAAGTGAAAGTCAATAATGACGATATATGATGAAATGATTGAGATGAGGAAAAGCTGGTATGAACTCGGCCTATCTTGTTTTTATAAATATGATTAGTTCATCATTCCTGATTCAACCTATTATGAATGAAACATGTTTGCAATGACAATTAGAGATTATAGTTACTCATGCCATGCTTAATTAGCTAGGAGTTTATAATGGTTTACCTTGCGGGCCAACATGCTATTGAAATGGTTGTGATGTAGTATGATAGGATGGTATCCTCCTTTGAATTATTCGAGCGGCTTGACTTGGCACGTGTTCATGCATGTAGTTGAAACAAAATCAACATAGCCTCCACGATATTTATGTTCATGGTGATTTATATCCTACTCATGCTTGCACTCAGTGTTGGTTAATCTTAAAGTATGTTTATGACTGTTGTCCCTCTCTAGTCGGTTGTTCCCCAGTCTTTTTCTAGCCTTCACCTTGTACTAAGCGGGAATACTGCTTGTGCATCCACTTCCATAGACCCCAAAGTTGTTCCATACGAGTCCAGCATACCTACCTATATGCGGTATTTACCTGCGGTTCCAAGTAAATTTGCATGTGCCAAACTCTAAACCTTCAAATGAAATTCTGTTTTGTATGCTCGAATCGCTCATGTAGCAACTAAGGCTATCTATATCTTCCATGCTAGGTGGGTTATTCTCATGATGAGTGGACTCTGCTCATCATTCACGAGAAAATGGCTGGTAATCAGGATGCCCAGTTCCATGCTCAAATCAAATCAAAATAATTGCAAACAAAACTCCCCCAGTATTGTTGTTAGTTGGACGGTATCCGTTGTTTCGGACTGGCCGTGGAGTGTGCTTGTTGGTGGTGAGGGAGTATAAACTTTACCATTATGTTTGGGAACCGCCTATAATATATGTTGCATGGAAGATACCAAGATCTCTTGGTTGTTATGTTGACAATGAAGCATACCGCTCAAAATATTATTTATCTCTATTTTGAAAACTCGAGCTCTGGCACCTCTGCAAATCCTTGCTTCCCTCTGTGAAGGGTCTATCTATTTACTTTTATGTTGAGTCATCATCCTCTTATAAAAAGAACTAGTTAGAGAGCACCACTGTTATTTGTATGCGTTGTTATTAATTGATATTGAGTATGACTGGATATCTTTTTACCATGAATTACAATGTCTAGTCAGTCCTTGATCTTTAGGGGTGCTCTACATTTGTGTTTTGCGGTCTCAGAAAGGGCTTAGCTAGATACCATCTTGTTATATCATATCATGATTGTTTCGAGAAGTCATCCGAGATTTATTATTATTACTCGCTAGTTGATTATGCCATTGTTATGAGTAAATGTGAGACCTAAATGTTATTGTGAATATGGTTAGTTCATAATCTTTGCTGAAAACTTGAATGCTGGCTTTACATATTTGCAACAACAAGATCAAACACAGTTTGTAAAAGTTTTTCTTTATCACTTTCAGTTATCAACTGAACTAGTTGAGGACAAGCAATGGGTTAAGCTTGGGGGAGTTGATACGTCTCCATTGTATCTACTTTTCCAAACTCTTTTGCCCTTGTTTTGGACTCTAATTTGCATTATTTGAATTGACCTAACCCGGACTGACGATGTTTTCACCAGAATTGTCATGGTGTTATTTTTGTGCAGAAAAAATGGTTCTCGGAATGACCTGGAACTTCATGGAGATCATTTTTGGAATAAAATATTAGCAAAAGAATCAGACGAAGGGGACCCACATCCTGTCCACAAGGGTGGAGGGCACGCGCACCCCCATGGGGCGTGCCCTCTGGTCTTGTTGGCCCCCTGGACCTCCACCGGCCTCAACTCCAACTCCATATATTCATGTTCGGGGAGAAAAAAATCGGAGAGAAGGATTCATCGTGTTTTACGATACGGAGCCGCCGCCGCCTCCTGTTCTTCCTCGGGAGGGCAGATCTAGAGTCCGTTTTGGGGCTCCGAAGAGGGGAAATTGTCGCCGTCATCATCATCAACCATCCTCCATCACCAATTTCATGATGCTCACCGCCGTGTGTGAGTAATCCCATCGTAGGCGTGCTAGACGGTGATGGGTTGGATGAGATTTTCCATGTAATCGAGTTAATTGTGTTAGGGTTTGATCCCTAGTATCCATTATGTTCTAAGATTGATGTTGCTATGACTTTGCTATGCTCAATGCTTGTCACTAGGGCCCGAGTGCCATGATTTGAGATCTGAACCTATTATGTTTTTATGAATATATTTGTGTTCTTGATCCTATCTTGCAAGTTATATTCACCTACTACGTGTTATGATCCGGCAACCCAGGAGTGACAATAGTCGGGACACTTCCCAGTGATGACCGTAGTTTGAGGAGTTCATCTATTCACTAATTGCTAATGCTTTGGTCCAGTACTCTATTAAAAGGAGGCCTTAAAATCCCTTAGTTTCCAATAGGACCCCGCTACGACGGGAGGGTAGGACAAAAGATGCCATTCAAGTTCTTTTCCATAAGCACGTATGACTATATTCGGAATGCATGCCTACATTATATTATGAATTGGAGCTAATTCTGTGTCACCCTAGGTTATAACTATTGCATGATGAATGCTATCCGACAAAATTATCCATCATTGATCCATTGCCTACGAGCTCTTTTCATATTGATCTTTGCTAAGTTAATTTTCCGTTGCCACTGTTATGATTGCTAGAAAACTGCTACTATTACTTTTGCCACCGTTACCGTTACTTCCATACTACTATTCTACTAAACACTTTGCTGCAGATACTAAGTCTTTTAGGTCTGGTTGAATTGACAACTCAGCTGCTAATACTTGAGAATATTCTTTGGCTCCCCTTGTGTCGAATCAATAAATTTGGGTTGAATACTCTGAAGGAAATATTCCCTAGAGGCAATAATAAAGTTATTATTTATTTCCTTATATCATGATAAATGTTTATTATTCATGCTAGAATTGTATTAACCGGAAACATAATACATGTGTGAATATATAGACAAACAGAGTGTCACTAGTATGCCTCTACTTGACTAGCTTGTTAATCAAAGATGGATATGTTTCCTAACCATGGACAAAGAGTTGTTATTTGATTAACGGGATCACATCATTAGTTGAATGATCTGATTGACATGACCCATTCAGTTACTTAGCACCCGATCGTTTAGTATGTTGCTATTGCTTTCTTCATGACTTATACATGTTCTTATGACTATGAGATCATGCAACTCCCGTTTACCGGAGTAACACTTTGTGTGCGACCAAACGTCCTAGCGAATCGGGTGATTATAAAGGTGCTCTCTGGTGTCTCCAAAGGTACTTGTTGAGTTGGCGTATTTCGAGATTAGGATTTGTCACTCCGAATGTCGGAGAGGTATCTCTGGGCCCTCTCGGTAATGCACATCACTTAAACCTTGCAAGCATTGCAACTAATGAGTTAGTTGTGAGATGATGTATTACGGAACGAGTAAAGAGACTTGCCGGTAACGAGATTGAACTAGGTATTGGATACCGACGATCGAATCTTGGGCAAGTAACATACCGATGACAAAGGGAACAACGTATGTTGTTATGCGGTCTGACCGATAAAGATCTTCGTAGAATATGTAGGAACCAATATGGGCATCTAGGTCCCGCTATTGGTTATTGACCGGAGACGTGTCTCGGTCATGTCTACATTGTTCTCGAACCGTAGGGTCCGCACGCTTAAGGTTTCGATGATAGTTTTATTATGAGTTTATGAGTTTTGATGTACCGAAGGAGTTCGAGTCCGGATGAGATCGGGGACATGACGAGGAGTCTCGAAATGGTTGAGGCGTAAAGATCGATATATTGGACGACTATATTCGGAGTTCGGAAAGGTTCCAGTGATTCGGTATTTTTCGAGTCTGGGAGAGTTACGGGAATTCGCCGGGGAGAAGTATTGGGCCTTATTGGGCCCTGCGGGAAAGAGAGAGGGGCTGCCTAGGGCAGGCCGCGCGCTCCCCCATGGCCCAGTCCGAATTGGACTAGGGGGAGGGGCCGCACCCCCTCCTTCCTTCCCTTCTCTCTTCCCCTTCCTTGTCTCCTACTCCTAATACATGGAAGGACTCCTAGTTGGACTAGGAAAGGGGGAATCCTACTCCCGGTGGGAGTAGGACTCCCCTAGGGCGCGCCATAGTAGAGGGCCGGCCCTCCCCTCCTCCACTCCTTTATATACGGGGGTAGGGGTCACCCCATGGAGACACAAGTTGATCTTCGTGATCGTTCCTTAGCCGTGTGCGGTGCCCCCCTCCACGATATTACACCTCGGTCATATTGTAGCGGTGCTTAGGCGAAGCCCTGCGACAGTTGAACATCAAGATCGTCACCACGCCGTCGTGCTGATGGAACTCCTCCCCGTACCTCTGCTGGATCGGAGTTCGAGTGCGCCATCGAGCTGTCGTGTGTCAAGAACTCGGAGGTGCCGGAGTAATGTGCTTGGATCGGTTGAACCGGGAAGGCGTCGACTACTTCCTCTACGTTGCGTCAACGCTTCCGCTTCGGTCTCGAGGGTGCGTGAAAACACTCTCCCTCTCGTTGCTATGCATCACCATGATCTTGCGTGTGCGTAGGAAATTTTTTGAAATTACTACGTTCCCCAACAAAGGCATCCGAGCCTAGGTTTTATGGTTTGATGTTATATGCACGAGTAGAACACAAGTGAGTTGTGGGCGATATAAGTCATCTTGCTTACCAAAGATGTCATACTTTGGTTGGCGGTATTGTTGGATGAAGCGGCCGGACCGACATTACTGCAGACGCTTACGCGAGACTGGTTCTACCGCCGTGCTTTGCACACGGTGGCTAGCGGTGTCGGTTTCTCCAACTTTAGTTGAACCGAGTGTGGCTACGCCCGGTCCTTGCGAAGGTTAAAACAGCATCAACTTGACAAACTATCGTTGTGGTTTTGATGCATAGGTGAGATTGGTTCTTGCTTAAGCCCGTAGCAGCCACGTAAAATTTGCAACAACAAAGTAGAGGACGTCTAACTTGTTTTTGCAGGGCATGTTGTGATGTGATATGGTCAAGACGTGATAAGATATAAGTTGTTGTATGAGATGATCATGTTTTGTTGAAGTCATCGGCAACTGGCAGAAGCCCTATGGATGTCTCTTTGTTGCATAAGATGCAAGCGCCAAATAATTGCTTTACTTTATCGCTATGCGATAGCAATAGTTGCAAGAGCAATTATTGGCGAGACGACCATGTGACGACACATTGATATAGATCAAGATGATGAAGATCATGGTGTCATGCCGGTGACGATGGAAATCATGACAATGCTTTGGAGATGGAGATCAAAGGCACAAGATGATGATGGCCATATCATGTCACATATTTTGATTGCATATGATGTTTATCTGTTATACATCTTATTCTAGCTTTGATTGACGGTAGCTTTTTTAAGATGAACTCTCACTAATTATCAAGAAGTGTTCTCCCTGAGTATGCACCGTTGCCAAAGTTCGTCCTGCCTGGACACCACGTGATGATCGGTGTGATAAGCTCTCGTCCATCTACAACGGGTGCAAGCCAGTTTTGCACACGCGAATACTCGAGTTAAACTTGACGAGCCTAGCATATGCGATATGTCCTCGAGCACGGAGACCGAAAGGTCGAGCGTGAATCATATAGTAGATATGATCAACATAAGATGGTCACCATTGAAAACTACTCCATCTCACGTGATGATCGGTTATGGTTTAGTTGATTTGGGTCACGTGATCACTTAGATGACTAGAGAGATGTCTGTCTAAGTGGGAGTTCTCAAGTAATATGATTAATTGAACTTGAATTTATCATGAACTTAGTCCTGGTAGTATTTTGCAAATTATGTTGTAGATCAATAGCTCGCGTTGTTGCTTTCATATGTTTATTTTGATATGTTCCTAGAGAAACTGTGTTGAAAAATGTTAGTAGCAATGATGCGGATTGGATCCGTGATCCGAGGTTTATCCCCAATCTTGCATGTAAGAATTATGTCCTTAATGCACCGCCGGTGATGGACCTATTGCAGGAGCGGATCTGCGGGCGTTATGAGCGTTTGGCTAGCTCAATATGATGACTACTTGATAGTTTTGTGCACCATGCTTTATGGCTTAGAATCGGGACTCCAAAGATGTTTTGAACATCATGGACCATATGAGATGTTCCAGAAATTGAAGTTAATATTTCAAGCAAATACTTGAGTTGAGAGATATGAAGTCTCCAACAAGTTCTGTAGCTAAAAGATGGAGGAGAATCGCTCAACTAGTGAGCATGTGCTCAGATTGTCTGGGTACTACAATCGCTTGAATCAAGTGGGAGTTAATCTTCGAGATAAGATAGTGATTGACAGAATTCTCTAGTCACCATCACCAAGTTAGTAGAACTTCGTGATGAACTATAGTATGCAAGGGATGATGAAAATGATTCCCGAGCTCTTCATGATGTTGAAATCGACGAAGATAGAAATCAAGAAAGAGCATCAAGTGTTGATGGTTGACAAGACCACTAGTTTCAAGAAAAGGGCAAAGGGAAAGAAAGGAAACTTCAAGTGGAAAGACAAGCAAGTTGTCACTCCCATGAAGAAGCCCAAAGCTGAACCAAAGCACAAACCGAGTGCTTACAATCGCAAAGGAAATGGTCCTTTGGAAGCGGAAATGCCACAATATTTGGTGGATAAGAAGGATGGCAATGTGAACAAGGGTATATTTGATGGGACAATTGCATTTTTACCCCTAGTTGGTTCCTACCCACGGGTTTTGCCCTTACTTTTCGAGCTTGCTCAGTTTTGCCCTTACTTTTTCCATCGAGGTCCCTCGAATGCCCTTTGACCGTTTGACCAAAACTTTGAAAATTCATAACTAATTCATACGAACTCAGAAAAATGCAAATAAGATATCAAAATATTCAGATAAACATTACCTTTATGGGCATATCATTTGCATTCAGGACAAAAGCATCTTTTAAACTACCCGAGGTAATTAATGTTATTAACATTACTAAAAATAAATAGGTATAAACAATATTTTTTCATGAATAAAAAACATGCAAATGTAGGTGATGTTTTCTGACCATCCTGATAACTTATTTGCATTTTTCTGAGTTTGTATCAACTTGGTATGAATGTTCTAATGACTTTGACCATTATTTGGAAACTTCATAACAAGTTGATACGAGCTCAGGAAAATGCAAATAAGGTATCAGGATGTTCAGAAAACATCACCTACATTTGCATATACTTTTATTCATGAAAAATATTGTTTATACTTATTTATTTTAATAATGTTAATAACATTAATTACCTCGGGTAGTTTAAATGATACTTTTATCCTGAATGCAAATGATATGCCCATAAAGGTAATGTTTATCTGAACATATTGATATCTTATTTGCATTTTTCTGAGTTCATATGAATTAGTTATGAATTTTCAAAGTTTTGGTCAAACGGTCAAAGGGCATTCGAGGGACCTCGATGGAAAAAGTAAGGGCAAAACTGAGCAAGCTCGAAAAGTAAGGGCAAAACCCGTGGGTAGGAACCAACTAGGGGTAAAAATGCAATTGTCCCATATTTGATATACAGGTTATTGATGTGTGCCTTACTAGTGTTTATAGTAGCCCCTGAGTATTTGATACTTGTTCGATTGCTAAGATTAGTAACTCGAAACAGGAGTTACAGAATAAACAGAAACTAGTTGAAGGGTAAGTGACGATGAGTGTTGGAAGTAGTTCCAAGATTGATATGATCATCATCGCACACTCCCTATGCTTTCGGGATTAGTGTTAAACCTAAATAAAAGTTATTTGGCGTTTGCGTTGAGGATGAATATGATATGATCATGTTTATTGCGATACGATTATTCATTTGAAGTTAGAGAATAATTGTTGTTCTGTCTACATGAATAAAACCTTGGATGGTTATACACCCAATGAAAATAGTTTGTTTGATCTCGATCGTAGTGATACACATATTCATAATATTGATGCCAAAAGATGCAAAGTTAATAATGATAGTGCAACTCATTTGTGGCACTGCCGTTTGGGTCATACCGGTGTAAAGCGCATGAAGAAACTCCATAAAGATGGATTTTCGGAATCACTTGGTTATGAATCATTTGATGCTTGCGAACCGTGCCTTTTGGGCAAGATGACTAAAACTCCGTTCTCCGGAACAATGGAACAAGCTACTCACTTATTGGAAATAATACATACCGATGTATGCGATCCATTGAGTGTTGATGCTCGTGGCAAGTATCGTTATTTTTTGACCTTCACAAGATGATTTGAGCAGATATGGGTATATCTACTTGATGGAACATAAGTCTGAAATAGTTGAAAGGTTTAAAGAATTTCAGAGTGAAGTGGAAAAATCATCGTAACAAGAAAATAAAATTTCTGCGATCTGATCGCGGAGACGAATATTTGAGTTATGAGTTTGGTCTTCAATTAAAACAATGTGGAATAGTTTCACAGCTCACGACACCTGGAACACCACAACGTTATGGTGTGTCCAAACATCGTAACCGCACTTTATTGGATATAGTGCAATCTATGATGTTTCTTACCGATTTACCAATATCGTTTTGGATCATGCATTAGAGACAGCTGCATTCACGTTAAAAGGGCACCATCTAAATCTGTTGAGACGACACTATATGAACTGTGGTTTAGGAAGAAACCAAAGTTGTCGTTTCTTATTTGGGGCTACGATGCTTATGTGAAAAAGTTTTTCATCCTGATAAGCTCAAACCCAAATCGGAGAAGTGCGTCTTCATAGAATACCCAAAGGAAACTGTTGGGTACACCTTCTATCACAGATCCGAAGGCAAGATATTCGTTGCTAAAAATGGATCCTTTCTAGAGAAGGAGTTTCTCTCGAAAGAAGTGAGTGGGAGAAAAGTAGAACTTGATGAGGTAATTGTACCTTCTCCCGAATTGGAAAATTGCTCATCACTGAAATCAGTTCCACTGATTTCTACACCAATTAGTAAGGAAGCTAATGATGATGATCATGAAACTTGAGATCAAGTTACTCTGAGAACCTCGTGGGTCTTCCAGAGTACGGTCCGCACTGAGTGGTGCGGTAATCCTGTTTTGGAAGTCATGTTACTAGACCATGATGAACCTACGAACTATGAGGAAGCGATGATGAGCCCAGATTCATAAAATGGCTTAAGGTCATGAAATCGAGATGGGATCCATGTATGAGAACAAAGTGTGGACTTTGGTGGAGTTGCCCGATGATCGGCAAGCCATATTGTATAAATGGATCTTCAAGAGGAAGACGAACTTTGATAGTAGTGTTACTATCTACAAAGCTAGACTTGTCGAAAAAGGTTTTTGACAAAGTTCAAGATGTTGAATACAGTGAGATTTTCTCACTCGTATCGATGCTTAAAAGTCTATCCGAATCATGTTAGCAATTGCCGCATTTTATGAAATCTGGCAAATGGATAAACAAAACTGCATTCCTTGATGGAGTTATTAAAGAAGAGTTGTATGTGATGCAACCTAGAGGTTTTGTCGATCCTAAAGGTGTTAAAAAAATGTGCATCTATGGACTGGTGCAAGCATCTCGGAGTTGGAATATACGCTTTGATAAGTTGATTAAAGCATATAGTTTATACATACTTGTAGTGAAGCCTGTATTTACTAGAAAGTGAGTGGGAGCACTCTGACATTTCGATAAGTATATGTGAATGACATATTGTAGATCGGAAATAATGTAGAATTATTCTGCAAAGCATAAAGGAGTGTTTGAAAGGAGTTTTTCAAAGAAAGACTTCGGTAAAGCAGCTTACATATTGAGCATCAAGATCTATAGAGATAGATCAAAACGCTTGATAAGTTTTTTTCAATGAGTACATACCTTGACAAGATTTTGAAGTAGTTCAAAATGGAGCAGTCAAAGAAGGAGTTCTTGCACGTGTTACAAGGTGTGAAATTGAGTAAGACTCAAAACCCGACCACGGCAGAAGATAGAAAGAGAATGAAAGTCATTCCCTATGCCTTGGCCATAGGTTCTATAAAGTATGCCATCTTGTGTACCAGATCTATTGTATACCCTGCCGAGTTTGGCAAGGAGTACAATAGTGATCTAGGAGTAGATCATCGGACATCGGTCAAAATTATCCTTAGTGGAATAAGGATATGTTTCTCGATTATGGAAGTGACAAAGGTTAAATCGTAAAGGGTTACGTCGATGCAAGTTTTGACACCGATCCGGATGATTGTAAGTCTCGATCTAGATACATATTGAAAGTGGGAGCAATTAGCTAGAGTAGCTCCGTGCAGAGCATTGTAGACATAGAAAATTGCAAAATACATAACGGATCTGGATGTGAAAGACCCGTTGACTAAGATTCTCTCACAAGCAAAACATGATCACACCTTAGTACTCTTTGGGTGCTAATCACATAGCGATGTGAACTAGATTACTGAATCTAGTAAACCCTTTGGGTGTTGGTCACATGGCGATGTGAACTATGGGTGTTAATCACATGATGATGTGAATTATCGATGTTAATCACATGGTGATGTGATCTAGATTATTGACTCTAGTGCAAGTGGGAGACTGAAGGAAATATGCCCTAGAGGCAATAATAAAGTTATTATTTATTTCCTTATATCATGATAAATGTTTATTATTCATGCTAGAATTGCATTAACCGGAAACATAATACATGTGTGAATATATAGACAAACAGAGTGTCACTAGTATGCCTCTACTTGACTAGCTTGTTAATGAAAGATGGTTATGTTTCCTAACCATGGACAAAGAGTTGTTATTTGATTAACGGGATCACATCATTAGTTGAATGATCTGATTGACATGACCCATTCAGTTAGCTTAGCACCCGATAGTTTAGTATGTTGCCATTGCTTTCTTCATGACTTATACATGTTCCTATGACTATGAGATTATGCAACTCCCGTTTACCGGAGGAACACTCTGTGTGCTACCAAACATCACAACGTAACTGGGTGATTATAAAGGTGCTCTACAGGTGTCTCCAAAGGTACTTGTTGAGTTGCCATATTTCGAGATTAGGATTTGTCACTCCGAATGTCAGAGAGGTATCTCTGGGCCCTCTCGGTAATGCACATCACTTAAGCCTTGCAAGCTTTCCAACTAATGAGTTAGTTGTGAGATTATGTATTACAGAACGAGTAAAGAGACTTGCCGGTAACGAGATTGAACTAGGTATTGGATACCGACGATCGAATCTCGGGCAAGTAACATACCGATGACAAAGGGAACAACGTATGTTGTTATGCGGTCTGACCGATAAAGATCTTCGTAGAATATGTAGGAACCAATATGGGCATCCAGGTCCTGCTATTGGTTATTGACCGGAGACGTGTCTCGGTCATGTCTACATTGTTCTCGAACCGTAGGGTCCGCACGCTTAAGGTTTCGATGATGTTTTATTATGAGTTTATGAGTTTTGATGTACGAAGGAGTTCGAGTCCCGGATGAGATCGCGGACATGACGAGGAGTCTCGAAATGGTCGAGACGTAAATATCGATATATTGGACGACTATATTCGGAGTTCGGAAGGTTCCGAGTGATTCGGTATTTTTCGAGTCTGGGAGAGTTACGGAATTCGCCGGGAGAAGTATTGGGCCTTATTGGGCCTCAAGGGAAAGAGAGAGGGGCTGCCTAGGGCAGGCAAGGCGCCCCATGGCCTAGTCCGAATTGGACTAGGGGAGGCCGCACCCCACCTTCCTTCCTTCTCTCTTCCCTTCCTTGTCTCCTACTCCTAATACATGGAAGGACTCTTAGTTGGACTAGGAAAGGGGGAATCCTACTCCCGGTGGGAGTAGGACTCCCCTAGGGCGCACCATAGTAGAGGGCCAGCCCTCCCCTCCTCCACTCCTTTATATACGGGGGTAGGGGGCACCCCATGGAGACACAAGTTGATCTTCGTGATTGTTCCTTAGCCGTGTGCGGTGCCCCCCTCCACGATATTACACCTCGGTCATATTGTAGCGGTGCTTAGGCGAAGCCCTGCGACAGTTGAACATCAAGATCGTCACCACGCCGTAGTGCTGACGGAACTCCTCCCCGTACCTCTACAGGATCGGAGTTCGGGGTGCGTCACCGAGCTGTATGTGTGTCAAGAACTCGGAGGTGCCGGAGTAACGGTGCTTGGATCGGTTGAACCGGGAAGACGTACGACTACTTCCTCTACGTTGCGTCAACGCTTCCGCTTTGGTCTATGAGGGTACGTAGACCACACTCTCCCCTCTCGTTGCTATGCATCACCATGATCTTGCGTGTGCGTAGGAAATTTTTTGAAATTACTACGTTCCCCAACATACTCTACCCTCGAAAACTTTTGCAATCCCCTATACTTGTGGTTTATCAACATGACATAGTGCATTACCACCGGCCACATACAGGAGTTCGTCACCCTCTAGGAGAAGTTGGATGGGATTAGTCTTGACCACGACATGCAAGATACAATCACTTGGAAGCTTACGGAGAGCGGCACCTACTCCACGACATCGGCCTACATGATGTAGTTCGAGGGGTGTACCACCTCACCTCTGCTATAGACCTCTGCTAATCGTTCACAATAGTCTGTACGGCTGACAGGCTACACCGAAGACGGTGGTGATATGTCCATTTTGCATCATGTTTTCCTATTGTTATTTATAGTGTTTTTAATTAAGATAACACTTTGTGGAGCAATTCTAATGCCTTTTCTCCTTTAATATGCAAGATTTACATGAAGAGGGAAATTGCCGGCAACTGGAATTATGGACCTGAAAGAGCTATGTTAGAGATACCTATTTTGCACATCTCCAAATGAGCTGAAATTTCACGGAGATTTATTTTGGAATAAATAAAAAATATTGGAGAAAATAAATACCAGAGGGGGCCACCCAGGTGCCCACGAGGCACCAGGGCGCACCATGGTGGCTTGTGGGGCCCCTGGCCAGCCTCAAGTGCCCATCTTCTGGTATATAAGCCCATTTTCCCTAGAAAAAAGGAGAGAAATTTCGGGAAGGAGCGCCGCCGTCTCGAGGCGGAACTTGGGTAGGAGCAGTTTTGCTCTCTGGCGAAGCGATTCCGCCGGGGATACTTCCCTCCGGGAGGGGGAAATTGAAGCCACCGTCATCACCAACAACCCTCTCGTCGTGGGAGGACAAATCTTCAGCAACATCTTCACCAACACCATCTGATCTAAAACCTAGTTCATCTCTTGTATTCAATCTTTCTATCAAAACCTCAGATTGGTACCTGTGGGTTGCTAGTAGCATTGATTACATCTTGTAGTTGATTGTAGTTGGTTTATTTGGTGGAAGATTATATATTCATATCCATTATGCTATTCAATACCCCTTTCATCTTGAACATGAGTATGATTCGTGAGTAGTTACTTTTGTTCTTGAGGACATGGGAGAAGTCTTGTCAACAGTAATCATGTGAATTTGGTATTAATTAGATATTTTTGATGATATGTATGTTGTTGATTCTCTTAGTGGTGTCATGTGAAGATCAACTACATGACACTTCACCATCTTTGGGCCTAAGGGAATGCATGTGGAGTAGTAATTAGATGATGGGTTGCTAGAGTGACAGAAGATTAAACCCTAGTTTATGCACTATTTTGCAAGGGGCTGATTTGGATCCATATGTTTAATGCTATGCTTAGATTTGTCTTAATTCTTCTTTCGTAGTTGCGGATGCTTGCGACAGAGGTTAATCATAAGTGGGAGGCTTGTTCAAGTAAGAACATCACCCAAGCACTGGTCCACCCACATATCAAATCATCAAAGTAGCGAACGTGAATCAAACAGAAATGATGAAGTGACTAGAAGAAATGCCCGTGTGTCCTCAAGAACGCTTTGCTTATTATAAGAGACCGTTCCGGCCTGTCCTTTGCAACAAAAGGGAATGGGCTACCTTTCTGCAGCTTAGTTACTATTGCTACTTGTCAGTTGTTACAAATTATCTTTCTACGAAACTACTCGTTATCGATAATTTCAGTGCTTGCAGAAAACACCTTGATAAAAACCGCTTGTCATTTCCTTCTATTCCTCGTTGGAGTTGACACTCTTACTTATCGAAAGGACTACGATTGATCCCCTATACTTGTGGGTCATCAGGTGGCCAAATTGTCGTATGTGCCCACTTTGCAACCAAGGACAAGAATCAACTGCACATCTTCTATTCCAATGCTGATTCTCGATTGCGATTTGGAATGTGGTTAAGGAAAGGATTGGTCTGAGCAACATCCTGACTGGAGATTGGGTGACAATGAACGGTGTTAGAGATTGGTGGATTGAGCTTGCCCTCGCGCGCTCACCGAACATAAAAGGAATGGCCTCCCTCCTAATGCTTATTTCTTAGGAACTTTGGAAGGAGAGGAACACTAGGATCTTTCGGAACGTCTCTACACCTTTGATGACAATCATGGATAAGATCCTAGATGAAGCAAGACTGTGGGCGTTGGTAGGTGCCAAAGGTCTTGATGTAATTTTAACCCGCGAGTAGTTGCTTTACCTTTGCTAGTTTATGCCTGTTGTCTTCAGACTTTGATACAACTCCTTGTTATTTAATAAAATGGCAAGTCTTTTACCCCATTTAAAAAAACTCTACTTGAAATTTTAGTGTCGCGGCGATGGCGGTAGAGGCTTCACCAGTATTCTTGTTCTAGTGTTGATGCTATCATCCATGGCATCAGTGGTGAGATCGAGAAAGTAGTTGAAATCATTGACATAGTCGAATAGTAGCAAGCGGCCATGCCAAGAAGCTCCCCCAAAACCATGTCACCCATCTGTCGCTGCAAGATCACAAAGATGTGGTTACTCAAACCCGCTCTCTCGAATAGTTGTGCACGCGGAAGCTAGAATGGATTCGGTCGAAAGCACCAACATTGATAGGAACGACGATGGTCTGGTGTGTGAGGAGGTATAGGAGATGCGACCAGTTTCGGTTACGGCTAGGGTTGCCAGTGCTTCCAATATATATGTGGTCGGGTAGAAAGATGTGGGGTGAGGTCCATGACTGAGTTGGTAACATCACATGATCTGAATGTTCAGATACAACTTCTCATAAAACGTCTATTAATGCCTCTTAATTAATTACTCGTTTGATCCTTTCCAGCTTGCAGAAATAAAGCTCACACATGACATTGGTCTGAGCTCGTCTCAGCTCGTTCGTGATGCGCTCTCGTGTGTGGTTGGCAGTGGAGGAGTGCACATGTATCACTCCTCTTGTCTCCAATATGATGCGGAAGAGAACCCCTTATATGTTGGTCTCACCTTTCTCCACTTTCAGTGTGGTACTGAACTTCTCACCATGCATGAAACCCCACATGGGCCTTTGATATTTCCTAAAGCCCCTCTTTTACTCAGTAGCCCCCACCAGATCCCGAAGGCACATTGTGGTGTCCTCTATTCCAAACATTGTTTTGATACACAAGTATTTTAAGTGTAAGTGTGAACCAACTCATGGTCGGGTGGTTAGGAGGACAGTGGTATCCTCAACCCACTAGGGTTCAAGTCCTAGACTTGACATTGGTGCTCGCATTCTCTTGGATTTATTTCAGTCTTTATGGCGATGTTCATTCGGTGGGAGGAGATGTTCCCATCAAAACCGAGACACATGTGGTGACTTCATCAATCTCAAGATGCTATGTCGGCTCAGTCTCTTGGATGTGCTAGTAGGGGTAGGGTGTGCATGTGTGCATTCATCAGGTGAGTGTGTACGTGTATGTGAGTGACTTTGATTGCACTGTGTTAAAAAGTATTTTTTATTGAAGCTGGTTAAGGTTGAACATCCACCTAGACCAAAGGCCTACATGTCTTGATAACTGAAATGTGAGCCATGCCTTGCTTTGTCAATTCAGCGTGAAGGCAATAATTGTCATGCTGGTACTTCGCTGCTAAAGGCTAACCCCGTGGTGGAGCATATTAGTCACACTACTAGCCTATTCATGACCTAACTGTAGACTATCCCTATCTCATAGACTTTGAACAATAGTCGGGATCATGTAGGTGTGTTCTTCCAAATATTACTGCGAGGTTAGCATTTTGCTTATACAGGCCTCAGATACATTAAGACAAAGTCAACCTGCCATATAGATTGTACGAGTAGTGCATCTCCATCAGAGTGGGTTAGTGAAGTTACCCTCTTCCAGTTACGTAGTAGCTTATTTTCTTAGGTCCTACTGAAAGGATCGATTTAGACGATTAGATGGGGTGAAAAGTAGGCTAAATTTTTTAAAGTTAATTAACTTTTTTTTGGGAAATGCGGGTAAATTAGGTTCTCTAGATATGCAACTAGATAAACATACCCAATATGACAATCAACATAAAAGCAATATAAGCTAGGTGTCGTGGATATAATCCTGGCAATACTAGGGGGGGGGGTAGAAATGTAGAGGGAATCGTATCTAACGAATGGTGCAATTGGGAGTACGTTCAAGGATTTATACAGGTTTGGGACCTCTGCGGTGGAGGTTACCCTCCTCCTATGGTGCTCTTATCTCTTGGCATAAGGTACAAAGCATGGTTGTTCAATCCTTAGCCCAGGTCGGGGAGAGGATGAACATAGACTACAGAAACACATCCAGAAGGCAGAACCCTAGCCGCCCATTCGAATGGAGGATAGATCGGGAGAATAAGGGGATTCCTCTCACCTCGCGAGGAACAACATCATCATCACCCACAATGTCACCACCTTCATCTTCATCATCATCATTGTCAAAATCCTTATCATCTGCAACATCAAGAACCCTAGTGGATCCTTCAGTGTATCGGTTGAATCATCCACCCATGTATTCCATTTACTAACAAAAAACCACTTCCGTGATGATACATGTTTGTCACAGTAGGTCACGTTTTCTGTCATGCATGTACATCCATGATGATTTTATGATAGAATCAAGATTGTCATACCTGCGAAATCGTACAAGTGTTCTGTGACAATACCAAAATTAACATCATGGAAGTGTCCACTTCCATGATGATAAATGTCGCATCATGGAAGTTCTTTCGTCAAGGGTAACCGACACATGGCATCCACCGTAACGGGTCGCCGTTATGCTATCGGGTCCGGTTTTGGATCTGATAACCTGTTAACAGCCCAGACCAATCGGGATTTTCCATGTGTAAAATTCTCATTGGCCGTAGCAACCACGTGTCAGCCCCGCGAAAGGACATATGTCAACCGCCCAATGGAATGGAGGCGCCTATGGTACGTCTACACATGGCAAGGCCCAACATCAGCCCATTTAGGTTAAAAAGGCTAGCCTAGTAAAAATTAGAGAGCTGGCCCATTAACGGCCTTCTTGCAGACGGCCCATTCGCAGTTAAGGCCTGTACGACTAGTGTCAAATCGGCCTGTCAACGGCCCATTCTAGACTTTTCATTATTGCGGCCCATGGTCACTTCTGCCCCATTAACAGTCCGCTAAGTATTTGTGCCAAATTACGGCCCAATGTGTTTCCAGCATGTTAAAGGCCCTGCTTCATTTTGGCCCATTTATTTTCCATTGAAACTTTCAGCCCATAAACGACCGTGAAGGAATTGGGTCACATTCGTCCATGTCTAACATTCAACCTATTAGAGGCCCACTATAGATTTGGTCCACTTCTAGCCTGTTGTGTTTTTCGGCATGTTAACATCGGACGAAATCCATGGGCCATATGTGGCCCAATGTCACATCGGGCCTATTAACGACCCATATAAAACTGATACTAATCAAGCCCGAACGCAATTCCGGCCTGTAAAGTCCAGTGTAGAAGGTTGGTGACCCACAAGTATAGGGGATCAATCGTATTCCTTTCGATAAGTAAGAGTGTCGAACCCAACAAGGAGCAGAAGGAAATGACAAGCGATTTTCAGTAAGCTATTCTCTGCAAGCACTGAAATTGTAGGTAACTGATAGTTTTGTGATAAGGTAAATTGTAACGGGTAACAAGCAATGAAAGTAAATAAATTGCAGCCAGGTGGCCCAATCCTTTTTGTAGCAAAGGACAAGCCTGGACAATTTCTTATAATGAGAAAAGTGCTCCCGAGGACACATGGGAATTATCGTCAAGCTAGTTTTCATCATGCTCATATGATTTGCGTTCGGTACTTTGATAATTTGATATGTGGGTGGACCAGTGCTTGGGTACTGCCCTTTCTTGGACAAGCATCCCACTTATGATTAACCCCTATTGCAAGGATCCGCAACTACAAAAGAAGTATTAAGGTAAACCTAACCACAACATGAAACTAGTGGATCCAAATCAGCCCCTTACGAAGCAACGCATAAACTAGGGTTTAAGCTTCTGTCACTCTAGCAACCCATCATCTACTTATTACTTCCCAATGCCTTCCTCTAGGCCCAAATAATGGTGAAGTGTCATGTAGTCGACGTTCACATAACACCATTAGAGGATCATCAAAATATCGAACAAATACCAAATTCACATGACTACTAATAGCAAGACTTCACCCATGTCCTCAGGAACAAACGTAACTACTCACAAAGGATATTCATGTTCATGATCAGAGGTGTCGTGGAATTGTCACGGCAAATGTTCTAGTGAAAGGACTTTGTTGTGGAGCCATCGCAACTAGGAAGCTTTAAGGGGTTAATCGGGACAAAGGACACGAGGTTTATACTGGTTCGGCCCCTTACGGTGAAGGTAAAAGCCTACGATCCTGTTTTGAGTGGGATTGCTTATGTCTCGATAACCAGGGAGCGAATCGCTTGACCTAGCTCTCGAGTTGTTGTTACTTACCCTGAACCGCCGCCGGGTCGTCCCTTTATACACAGAGGTCATCGCCCAGCAACTCTACAGAGTCCAGGCTGGCTCATAAACAGTGTCTGGCTTGGTCTCTTAACTATTCTCGCCTTACAATACAAGTCACGTATATATGGCGGTTTATCACTACGGGCCTTAAGTCGCCTCTGGGCTTTGGGCCCTTAACTGAACCGCCATCTCTATCCTGGGTCTTGGGCTTCAACAATATTTGTAAGTATAACCCGGCCCCTCCTGGAAGGGTCATACCAATAGTTATATCCCCAACATTAGGCCCTAGATTGATTTGAACTGATTCATGTCAATCTTCGACACTTAAGAAAAATCTTTTGCCATTATAAAAATTTTTGTAACCCGCCATGACATCATCATGTGAATTTGTGGTAACCCGCCATGACGTCACCTGCCATAAAAGCACATTTTCTTCAATGATCCCAACGGATCTTTGTCTTGATGACCATCCCGAAAATCGAGGCGCCCCCGTAGTTGGATAACTTATATTTTTGACCTCCTCGTTTTTCGCGCTCTTTTTAGTGGCCCTTCCTTATAAATAGACCCGACTAGGTCTTCCTCATTATTCCCGTTCCGCATCTTCTTCCTCTCGCCCCCATCTGTCACTGGAGCTCCGCCGCCGCCGCCATAGCGCATCTCATCTACGTCGAGCTTGCCCGCTGCATCGACCTGAACTTGACCAGAGAACGGCAGCGCCCCTCCGCCGCAGATCTTCCGCAGTAATTTTCCCCTTTCTACGCCATAGATCTGTGCTAGGGCTAGTATGTTCTTCTGTACAGTTCCTCGTTTATTCTAGTTCTTCGTATTTGCTTCTGCCGTAGCTTGTTTGATCCAATGATAGCGTAGATCTCGTGCGGTAGTAGCTCCGCATCCATTTTTAGTACTAGTAGATCTTCTTTCTTTGTAAGAATCCTCAGTAGAACGCATGAACTTCTCTGCACCATATTTTTAAGTCTAGAATTTTTCCTTTTCAGAATGTCTGTTTGATCCAAAACAATATCTTCAGTTTGTGAAACTTGTTTATGCAACACTTAGTCAAAATTGGCGCCTGTTAGATTCATCTAGCCATGGCGACTCTAATTACCGACTTTGAAAAGACCATGCTCAATTGATAATTCTGATCACCCACAATGGTTTTAAATAATCCTGACGGCTAATAGAACCTATGGCAGCTTAAATAACCATGACATAATTATCCTTATACAATTAGGCCCTTCGTAAGCCGCCATCTTGAATATGCACAGTAATATTTTTTCCTGCCCAACTTAAATTTGAACTGGCACTTTTACTTTGTCTTAGGCTTTCAATCAGAATGGCATCAAAGGCACCTACTTCCTGCAACTGGGTTAAATCCATTGTCACTGACAGTACTTTGAATGACTTTGTGAAGACCGGCTATCTGCCGAAAAAAGAAGTCATGCCTTATCGTGCTCCTGACCCGGAAGAGGAATTTCCTCAACCCAAAGATGGAGAAGTTATTGTTTTCACAGATCATATGAACCGGGGTTTCACTCCACCTGGATCAAAATTCTTCAGAGATGTGCTGCATTTCTTTGATCTTCACCCACAAGACATCGGACCCAATTCTGTGTCTAATATCTGCAACTTCCAAGTATTCAGTGAAGTATACCTTGGAGAAGAACCCAATCTGCTGCTCTTCAGATAACTGTTTTATTTGAACCGCCAGAATGAATGTGCTAGTGGTCAGAGCTTAGAGCTTGGCGGGGTCTCAATCCAGCACCATAGGGATGTGATCTTTCCTTACGCCAAACCGCCGAGCCACCCCAAAGATTGGAACATGACATGGTTTTACTGCCAAGATACCTCTCCGGCTGGTGAAAATCCTCTGCCCGGCTTTCGTGCTCTTCGTCTCGGGCCGAACCATCATTGCCTGACAAGATTACAGCCGCCGAACACAAATCACTTGCCCCCACTTTGGCCAAGATCAAGGCTCTTCTGGGGAACGGGCTAACAGGCATCGACCTGGTCCGGGTTTGGCTCGCCTGGCGGGTTATTCCGTTGAGCCGCCGCACCAGCTTGATGTGTGATTATACAGGCGCGAAGGATGACCCTCTGCGTCACACCCCTGATGACCTGCCAGAAGACATCATTGATGATATGACGAAGTCTCTTTTGAACGAGAGCCTGGCAGACTGTAGTAGAGTGGGCTTAGCCCCTTTCTGCAAGGCTAACCCGGCGCCAAAGGTAAGCCGCCCATATGAACTAATTACTTTGATTTTTCCATGGCTTCACCCATATTTATACCTTTGCTAATTTTCAACAGGAGGGTGATAAATTCTGGAAGGTCAAATATGACCATGAGGCTGCCAAGAGAGCCAGGAAGGAGAAGAAAACCGCCAGGAAAGAGGCTGCCAAGAGGAAAGGCAAAAAGGCCACTGCCTCTGACTTGCTTCAGCTAGCAGACTCTTCTGAGTCGGAGGTAGCCCTTGACTCCCTTGGCTCATTTTTTAACCATCTTATTGACACTGATTATCACCAGGAGGACACAGGAGCAAGCCGTAGCAAGGCTGATGAGGTAACTATCGTTTCCTCCGACTCTGAGCCTTTGCCAAGACGAAAAATCCGCAAAGTGACCCGGAAAGTAAGGTTTTCCCATCCTTTAGGTCATCACGATCCTTAATTTCTTTTGAAGCGGCAGATTCATGAGAGCCGGAGGCAGACTCGGACCAACAAGGATGTGGAGCTCTCCTCCAGCTTACCAAACACCCCAAGGAAGCACCGGAATGAGGTCACTTCTGTTTTAAATACCTTTTACCCCTTGGCGGGTCTTACTCGTCAACCGCTCAATTCTTCTGACTTGGACTACCAGGACACTTCCCCTTCCTCCGGCGACTCAATGTAGTCCAACCTGGCGGCTTTCAAGACTGCTCTAGGGTATAATAATCTGCTTATCTTGTTTTTACTTTAACCCCTTGCATCTATACTAACTTCTATTTTCACACAGCGGACAAGCCAAGCCCAGCAAATGGGTTAGGAAAAATAAGCCAGCTGAAGACACGGTCGTGACTGAGCCGGTTCTTGAAACAACTGTGCTGGAGTCGTCAACTCATGAGCCGCCATCTGAGCCAGCTCAAGACTTACCAACTCCCGCTACTGACCTGCCCGCTGAACAAGCCGCCGATGAATCAGAAAATCTAGAAGCCCCTAGCCCGGTCAGGACTGATGACCCTCAAAATACTGACATTGAGATCACCAGAACCAGCTTTGTTGAGCTGGGAAGGCCGACTGTATTGGCTAAGTGCCCTGCCAAGGAAGAACTTCTGGACCACTGCCGGGTCAAGCTTGATGTTGCGAATTATGCTCACATGAGTATCGGGGATATCTTTTCTGGCTACATGAGCCAAGTGCACAGCAGCCGGAACCTTGAAGTTGATATGGTAAAGCAAATGCACCAAAAATTTGAGGTACAATCCTTTCTCTATATTCATTTATCTGTACTTTGCCAGCCCCCAAGTCTATTGCTTATGATTAATATGATGTAGACTTAGAAACAAATTTAGCGACATTAGTAGCATAGATGAACAAAACATGGAAGAAATCCGGCTTACTCTGTAGTCCCCAAGGGGCGGCTTAACCAACATGGTTGTGCCGGTTCTTAAAATATAGATGAAAAACACTTACATAGCTTTGAACAGCAATATGCATTAGCCCCCAAGTGCCAAGTATGACTGCTTGCAAAATGCTTGGGACTTACTGTTATGAACTGCCACGAAAAATAGAATTTCTTCGGTAAACATTAGTCCCCAAGTGCCAAGCGTTGTTGCTTGCAAAAGGCTTGGGACTTTAATCATTGTACTAAAATTGGCTTGGTTTTAACCCGTATAGGCCTCCACAAGTCAACTGGAATCAGAGGTGACTAATCTGAAGAACCGCCTGGAGTCCCAAGAGATGGAACTCCAAAAAGCCGACACCAAATTCAAATTCAGTATTTCTGAGCAAGAAAAATTGAAGAAAGACTTTGAAACTGAAAAGAAAGCCTGGGCGGATGAGAAAACTGTGTTGATCAGCCGAGTTGAGAAGGCAGAGGTGGCTCTGGAAGAAGCAACCGGTGAACTAACCGGCTTAAAGCGCCATGTCTCTCACATGGTCTCAGCGATCTTTGGTAAGTCGCCCTGCAAGCATTTAAATAGTTGATCCTTTCAGTTGATCATATAATTTGGAATTGACTCACCTGATCATGTTTATGCAGGCCCCAGAAGCTCCAATTTGAACCAAGACATGCTGATCAAACTGAAGGCAGTATACACACTGGTAGAGCAATTGTACACCGGGTCTCAATGCGCATTAGCCACGGTGGCTTTATCAAACGAAGTGCCTACCCTCCTGGTAGAGGTCTTAAAGAAGTTGTCTGTGCTATCCCAACGGTTCAATGAACTGAGACGGTCAGCTGCAAGAGCCGGAGCGGTAAATGCTTTAAGCCGGGCCAAGGCTCGCTTACCAGAATTAGACCCGACCGACATTGCCACCGGCTATCCAAGCTTGAAAGAAGATGGCACTCCTTTTGAAGAGGCAGATTTTACCACTTGCGTAAAGGAGATACGCCCCGTGGCTACTATCGTTGTCAAAACCGGCGGATCTCGGGTAGGGGGTCCTGAACTGTGCGTCTAGGCGGATGGTAACCGGAGACAAGGGACACGATGTTTTTACCCAGGTTCGGGCCCTCTCGGTGGAGGTAAAACCCTACTCCTGCTTGATTAATATTGATGATATGGGTAGTACAAGAGTAGATCTACCACGAGATCAAGGAGGCTAAACCCTAGAAGCTAGCCTATGGTATGATTATTGTTCGTCCTATGGACTAAAACCCTCCGGTTTATATAGACACCGGAGAGGGCTAGGGTTACAGTCGTCGGTTCCAATGGTAGGAGATCTACATATCCGCATCGCCAAGCTTGCCTTCCACGCCAAGGAAAGTCCCATCCGGACACGGGGCGAAGTCTTCAATCTTGTATCTTCATAGTCTTGGAGTCAGGCTAATGATGATAGTTGACTATCCGGACACCCCTAGTCGAGACTCCTCAAGAGCCCCAAACCAGGCTTCAATGACGACGAGTCCGGCGCGCATATTGTCTTCGGCATTGCAAGGCAGGTTCTCCTCCAAATTCCATGTGCTTGCCGAATGGTGTCCGGCTTCTTATAAATGCTGCGCTTCTTGGCTTCCACGTCCAATAATGGACCTCCTCCACGTGTCGTACGAATGCGAAAAGCCAGGGTATTTTTACACTTTACCCCCTAGCTGCGCGAATAAGCTGCCTATAAAGAGAGGCGAGGATTTAGATCTGAATCACACCATCCTCCTTCCGCGAGTATTCATCGAAGCGCCTCTGACAAAAATTCACTCCACCATGGACAGTCGACGCGGCTCCTCCTCTCGCTCCCAGCCCTCGGCCAGAGATTGGGGAGATGTTGATCCCAGATAGCGAGCTAGTGACGCTCAAGCGGAGGATTTCTTCCCCAGCCTTTATGGTTCGGTTTGAGCGGACTTGCCACCTACAAGGCGGAAAGCAGGCGGAGGCGTCCCAATCCCTCAAAGGAGGCGGGTATGCCGTCCCTTATCTAATAAGGGACTCGGATTTCCCATACATCCGTTTCTCCGGGGCTCTGAGTTCTATGGGCTCGGCTTAACCACCTTCGCTGCCTCCATCCTCGCACATCGCAGCTTCGTGGCCCTTTGTGAGCTGTTCTTGGGCGTCGAGGCCCATTTTGCGCTGTGGAAGAGATTGTTTTGCCTCGTACCCCGTTCTCACGAGGGGTTGATATATCAAGTGGGCGGAGCCGAAATATGGCGCATCGCCGGGACCGGATATATATCCGGAACCCCAAAGAAGGCATCCGAAGACTGGCCTTCGGAATGGTTTTATATGGAGGACGCCCCGCTACCGGACCTAGTACAGATCGGCCTCCCGGAGTTCAGCAACGCTCCTTTAAAGAAACGCCTGAGTTTGCGCCCGGGGAGCCCTCAACGGGAGAATGATAGGGACGTTCAATATCTGATGGGCCGAATAAGGTTATTGGCACATTCCGGATTGACCATGATTGGGGTCATGGCCACATGCATTATGCGGGGGGTGCAGCCGCTCTAGTATAGGGGCCACCCCATGTGGGATTTCAACAGGGAGGACGATGCCACCCGCCATGGCCGCAAGGGGCCGGGATCGATCGCCAATCTGGTGAAGATACTGTCCAGCATGAACAAAGGGGAGAAGGAGGACTTCCTACGTGCTAGTCCATTGAATGGATTTTCCAGGAATAACCCTCGGAGCTGGGTAAGCGGACATTTATCTACCCGATCCATATTCCCAAAGTTAAGTGTCTCACTTTGTGATTTCTACGCAGGAACTGCGCCGGGCCGTGAAGGATGACCTGGCTGCTCCACGGCCGAGGATCCGGAACGATCCCTTGATCCGGCCTCCGAAGAGGATCCGGACATAAAGGTGGAGCTGATCGATGGGGTGTTCCACCAACTTAGCATTGACAATGCTTTGGTCGCCATCACGACCGACTACCCCGGAATATCTCCAGTTTCCCAGGTAACTGTGACCGGAGTCCTGATACCATTACTCATCCATGCTTATCTCTAACCGCCGTATACCAGCGGTGTTCCACGGAGGTGCCTTGGCGGGGAAGCGAACCAGCGGCGGCGGCCAACAAGGCAGCTTCGGCCCAAGAAAGGAAAAAGAAGTCGGCGCGAATCGAAACGTCGCCGCAACGGTATGGCGCGCCACCATGTTTCCGAGAAAGATTCGTGGAAGGCATATTAACGCTCGTGGTTTTTTCAGGAGAAAGAGCGCTCGCCGGACTGTGTCCGGAGAGATTGCCAATCAAGCCTCCGCCGGCCAGGCTCCAACGCCAGGTTTGGAGGGGGAGGCGAACGCAAGCCGCGCGTCGGGTGCTCCTCAAACGGAGGATGCCGACAGGTTGTTCGCCACCCGATCTGAGGTGGAGAGCGCCATGAATCACAGGCGCCGCCAGACAATTCTTCGCGACGCCTGCTTCTCCCTGGAGGCGTTAAATGCCTTTAATTCGGGAGAAGCGCACCTTCGTGCTGCTCGAGATGGTCTAGCTAGAGCCACGGAGCAGTATGTGGAAGATATACGGGTGAGGAATTTTGACAGTTATATATGCCAGTAGCCCCCGAGACTTAAAATAGTTAGAATAACTGATTTAAGGATCATTTGTTATGCAGGATCTTACGGAGAAGAATACCCACCTGTCCCAGGAGCTTCAAGAGTGCAAGGCCCGAGTTGAGGCCGCACTAGCCGCCACAGGGGGAGCCACAGAGACCCCCTCTGGTAAGATATACTTCAAAAGATAAGTAGTTTGTGAAGTGCGGCGTGTGTATAAGTCTGACAATAATATTGCAGATGGCGCCGGACTCGATCCGGACAAGCAATAGCTACTGCGCCAGCTGAAGGCCGGCGAGAAGGTGCTTACGAGGGTGCGGCAAGAGAAGAATAAGCTCCAAGATGCCAACACCCAGCTGGGCGAGGAGCTAAAAGATGTGCGGGCCCAGCTGTCGGACTCCGTGAAGGAGAATCGGCGGCTTCATCGCGGCATTTATAGTAAGTGCTTGAGCGAACTTTTTTGAAAAGAAGAGTTTGGCGAGGAAGTCGATTTGACAGAAATATGTTTGCAGGCGTGCTCATAGGTCGTCCTGCGGAGGAAATGCGTGGTTCAACGGGTGACCAACTTCGAGTTCTTTGCAAGCGCACTGAGCGAGTTCGGCGGTGATGGCGGAGTCGCCCGAGCCTTGTGGCCATCCATGTCCCTACCGAAGGTCTTGGAGAGCTTGTGGAGAAGCTTGAGGAGCACGGCGCGCTTCGGTTGTGGAAGATATCGGCTGCCGTCAAAGGCGCCAGGAGGCTGGGCCATGGTGAAGACACGGTATCTGGTGACCCAAACCACATGGCGAGTCGGACTGTGGGGCTGATGGGAAGGAGATCCTGTGAGCTTAGTGTACGACCAAGTAGAGTTGGCCACAAAGTATTCACAGCGGGACTGTAAACTAGATAGCTTATTAGATGGTATCGAAGAGGAATACCGTCAGTCAGCTTGACTGTAATTTAAAATGACATAGAAAATGCCTTCTAGCCGGATTGTAGATCGTTTGTCATTGCGGACCTTTCCGCTTCAACCTCGGGACCCGACAGTCCGGAGTGTGTCCGAATACCCTCACGGTTATGTAAGAAACCGGGGCATGCATGGAGATCAGGCATAGGGATCATTAGTTCTTTATCAGACAAGTGCCCAACTAGTTATGTTATATTACATGGTTAGTAAGAAACATCTTCCAGGGAGAATAGTTCCGTTAGGGGTTCCTTTCCGTGGGAGGCATGCCCTAAAGTGCATGTCCGGACTGCGAAAAAAGCAGGAAAGCATCTAGGGGCAGATAAATAAATAGGTAAGAAATCATCTTTCAATTCACCGACCGAATATTCCCTTAATAACGCTAGCTTTCGGCTTCACCCAGTCTGAGGTACACATCCGGCTGACCCGGCAGTAACAATCGCAGAGGTGCTCCCTTTACCTCCTAACCGAACAATCGGGAACGTAGGGGTAAGCACAGGAGCCAGGCAACCCAGCTTGGCCAAAACTTAAGTCATATCGATGCATATAATGGTGAATAAAAAGGTACATGCGGAAGTGTGACACATGTATTGGGTATAAAGCCCGTATAAATAAGCTTCTGTGAAAGAAGCCCCCAGGTATAATGAGTGCGAGTAGCACGTCAAGTGTGTGCGAACAATGCGCAGACGAGCCACCAAAGGCCCGTGAGAAAAAAAGGGAAAAATAAAAGATAGTTAAAGTATAAAATATAGACGGAGGAGGGAGACGAACTCAGAGTCCGGCGCTAGGCGTAAAATCGTCGGAGACGGGCTGCTTTCCATGGGTTTGGTTCGAGTCGGTTATCCGATGCGTTTTGCAGACGATACACTCCGCCGGTCAGCACTTGGTCAATGATGAAAGGACCTTCCCGTTTGGGCTTGAGTTTGTCCTTTTTCTTGTCCGGCGGGAGTAGAACTAGTTCGCCAACATTGTAAGTTTTGGCTCGTACTTCTCTGCTTTGATATCTTCGAACCTGCTGTTGATATAATGCGGAACGAGCTTTTGCCACGTCACGCTCCTCCTCTAAGGCATCCAAACTGTCCTACCGATCCAGCTCGGCTTCTCTTTCTTCGTACATGCGTACGCGAGGTGAGTCATGAATTATGTCGCAGGGCAAAACTGCCTCTGCGCCGTATACCATAAAAAATGGTGTGAATCCAGTAGTGCGGTTCGGCGTGGTCCGCAGCCCCAGTCTGGTCGAGCTCCTCTACCCGAGGCATGTTGGATTCCTTAAGGGACCGCACTAATGCGGGTTTGATGCGCTCATGATTAGACATTTTTCTCGTTAAACTTGACCATTAGTTTGAGGTGATAGACTGAAGCGTGAGTCGAGCTTGATGCCCATGTTTTTGCACGAGAGTTTGACCTCGTCGGCCGTGAAGTTCGTGCCGTTATCAGTGATGATCTTTGTGGGGGCGCCAGTAACGGTGTACTACCCCTGATATGAACTCTATCACGGGTCCGGATTCGGCCGTCTTAACTGGCTTGGCCTCTATCCATTTGGTGAATTTATCCACCATGACCAATAGGTATTTTTGCTTGTGGGTTCGTCCTTTAAGGGGTCCAACCATGTCAAGCCCCCAGACCGCGAACGGCCAGGTGATGGGTATAGTTTTCTGGGCGGTGGGAGGCATGTGGCTTTGATTAGCAAAGAGCTGGCAACTGATGCATCGTTGGACTAAATCTTGAGCGTCTGCCCAGGCCATTGCCAAGAAAATCCTGTACGGAAGGCCTTGCTTACAAGGGCCCGGGCTGCGGCGTCTTGCCCACCGAGTCCGGCATGAATTTCAGCCAGAATATTTCGCCCTTCCTTTTCGGAGATGCACCTTTGAAGGACTCCGGTTATGCTTTTCTTATAGAGCTCTCCCTCGTGGACCTTGTAGGCTTTAGATCGCCGTACTATGCAGCGGGCCTTGTTTTGGTCCTCGGGAAGTTCCTGCCTAGTTAGGTAAGCTAGGAATGGCTCGGTCCATGGGGCAATGACTGCCATTATTTCGTGGGCTGAAGGTGTTATTTCATTGGCAGAACCACCGATCGTGTCAGAATGTGCGGTGTCGGGCAGTGCGATTGGGTCCGGATTGTTGTTTCCGGACTCCCCTTCCCATAGTACGGATGGCTTGTAAAGTCGTTCCAGGAAGATGTTGGGAGGGACGGCTTCGCGCTTTGCGCCGATGCGTGCCAATACGTTCACCGCCTTATTATTATCCCGGGCTATATGGTGAAATTTGAGCCCTTCAAACCGAGCTGACATTTTCAGAACGGCATTACGGTAAGCTGCCATTTTCGGATCCTTGGCGTCAAAGTCTCCATTTATTTGGGATATTGCAAGGTTCGAATCCCCCCGCACCTCTAGGCGTTTAATGCCCATGGAGACCGCCAACCGGAGGCCATGTAGAAGGGCCTCGTATTTGGCTGCGTTGTTGGAGTCCATGTACATTATCTGGAGTACGTATTGGACTGTGTCTCCGGTTGGGGACGTCAGGACGACGCCAGCCCCCAGGCCGGCCAACATTTTGGAGCCGTCGAAGTGCATGATCCAATTGGAGTATGCGCCGTACTCTTTAGGGAGTTCGGCTTCGGTCCATTCAGCGATGAAGTCGGCCAAGACTTGCGACTTGATAGCTTGCCGGGATATCTAATTATGACAGAGCTCGAATCTTGGCTGGGTTTGCTTCAATTCCTCTACCGGATACAATGAAGCCCAAGAGCTTTCCGGCTGGTACACCGAAAACGCATTTTTTCAGGTTGAGCTTAATGTCATATGCTCGGAGGTTGTCAAATGTGGGCCTCAAATCGTCTACTAGAGTTTCGACGTGTTTAGACTTGACGACCACATCGTCTACATATGCCTCCACTGTTTTGCCAAACTGGGTTGCCAGACATGTCTGAATCATGCGCTAATATGTTGCGCCGGCGTTTTTGAGCCCGAAGGGCATTGTGTTGAAACAGAATGGTCCGTATGGAGTAATGAATGTCATTGCGGCTTGGTCTGGCTCCGCCATCTTGATTTGATGGTAGCCGGAGTATGCGTCGAGGAAGCACAATGAATCGTGCCCTGCGGTAGCATTGATAATTTGATCGATGCGGGGAAGGGGGAAGGGATCCTTTGGACAAGCCTTATTAAGGTCCTTGAAATCGACACACAGGCGCAAGGATTTGTCCTTCTTTGGTACCATTACCAGGTTTGCTAGCCAGTCCGGATGTTTTATGTCTCTGATGAATCCGGCTTCTAATAGTTTGGCTAGATCCTCTCCCATTGCCTGTCTTTTGGGTTCGGAAAATCGCCGAAGAGCCTGTTTGGTGGCTTGAACCTTTTAGGATATTTAGGCTGTGCTCGCCAACCGGCGTGGGATTCTGGCATGTCGAAGGGTGCCGAGCAAAGATGTCCCAATTTTCCGAAGGATTCTCGTAGTCTTGGCGTCTACATCAGGGTTTAATTGTGCCCCAATGGAGGCCGTCTTTGTAGGGTCCGTTGGATGGACTTGGAATTTGACTATTTCGTCCGCTGGCTTAAAAGAGGTGGACTTGGATCTTTTGTCAAGTATCACGTCATCCCTGTTCACCGTGGAGCGCAGCGCTGTGAGTTCCTCGGCCGCTAGGGCTTCAGATAGCGCCTCTAGGGCTAGTGCGTCTGTCTTATTTTCAGTGCGGAGCACTACGTCCGGATCACTGGCGAGGGTGATGATTCCGTTGGGCCCGAGCATTTTGAGCTTCATGTACCCGTAATGGGGTATAGCTTGAAAAATTGTGAATGCCTCTCGTCCTAATAAAGTGTGATATCCGCTGCTGAACGGGGCCACATGGAACGTGATCTCCTCGGACTTGTAGTTGTCCGGCGATCCGAATACTACATCCAGTGTTATTTTTCCTGTGCAGCATGCTTCCCGACTAGGGATTATTCCTCTGAAGGTTGTGTTGCTTCGCTCAATGCGGCTCCAGTCTACTTCCATTTTTCGAAGGGTTTCCTCGTAGATGAGGTTTAATCCACTGCCGCCATCCATGAGTACCTTAGTAAGGCGAAAGCCGTCCACTATTGGACTGAGGACCAATGCGGCTGGTGCTCGGGCTGTTTGGAATTTAGGTTCGTCACTGGCGTTAAAGGTAATAGCTGTGTCGCTCCATGGATTTATTGTTGCTACTTGGTAGACTTCGGCGAGGCTGTGGAGTGTTCGTTTCCGCATATTACTTGATGCGAAAGTCTCGAAGACTATTAATACCGTCTTCGGTATCTTCTGGGCTGGTTCTCTAGGGCTAGAAGCTCTTCGCCACTTTTGGCCACCTGCCATAGTATCCAACATGCTCGAAGGCTATGTGTTGGAGTGGCGCCCTCTGTACTATGGATTTTGCAGGGTCCGCTGAGCCATCCCTCTAGTACGGTTCCGTGCCCTTTAGGGGTTTTTTGCTTTTTGTTTTTTAACCCAGGTGCCTAAATATGATGCACCCTTTTATTTCGGACTAGGGTTGTGTTCGGAGCTGGATTGTCCCAAAATTTGGTTTCGGTTTTCCAGGCACTCTCCATCGCATAGTACTTTCGTACTATGGACGCCAGGTCGGCGAAGCATGTAATTTCACGACGACTTATGGCGTTCATGATTCCCTTGTCCGTGCAATTGTTGCAGAAGATTGAGATTGCGCTTTCCTCACGGCAGTCCTTTATCCTGTCCATAACCAGGAGGAATCTAGCCCAGTAATGATGTACTGTTTCAGCGGGCTCTTGCCGGATTCGGGATAGATCGCTTGTGTTCGGCTGGGCGGGTGGAATTAAATTCGGAACCCCATCCAATCTAAGACTCAAGGGCCGAAAAGTTTCCGAACTTGGAAGCTTGGGTTGTTGGATGTTGTCCGACAAATCTGGCCCGCTGCCTGACTTTAGTTTTAGTGCTTGGTTGACGTCCGTCCCTCCGTGGGAATCCGGAATGGAGGGGTCATGAATTCGAACATAGCTTGTCCTTAATGTAGGAGAAGAGTCGCCGTGCTATTCCTCCACCACAGCAACATGGTGGGAAGCCTGGGGAGAGCTAATCTCTCTCAGATCGGTTTTAAGCCCAATCTGATCGTAGTCTGTAGCGACTCCCAGGGCGGCGATGCGATCCAAGAGCTCTTTTAAGGAGGAGAGCTACATCGGATCTAGCTGCTCGGCAAATTCCGAGTTGATGTGAAGATCGCTTTTGATGACCCGAGAGGTCATCGTCGGCGAGGCGGCCGAATAGGCGGTCATATGAAAACCGCCTAGCTGGATAGTTTGGCCGATGGCCAAAGCTCTTTTGGCAATGGTGCCGTCTTTAAAAACGGGACGAGGCATCCTTCCTGATCGCGACGGCACAGAGGAACTCCCAATGAAAGCACCAATGTCGGTGTCAAAACCGGCGGATCTTGGGTAGGGGGTCCCGAACTGTGCGTCTAGGCGGATGGTAACAGGAGACAAGGGACACGATGTTTTTACCCAGGTTTGGGCCCTCTCGGTGGAGGTAAAACCCTACTCCTGCTTGATTAATATTGATGATATGGGTAGTACAAGAGTAGATCTACCACGATATCAAGGAGGCTAAACCCTAGAAGCTAGCCTATGGTATGATTGTTGTTCGTCCTATGGACTAAAACCCTCCGGTTTATATAGACACCGGAGAGGGCTAGGGTTACACAGAGTCGGTTCCAATGGTAGGAGATCTACATATCCGCATCGCCAAGCTTGCCTTCCACGCCAAGGAAAGTCCCATCCGGACACTGGACGAAGTCTTCAATCTTGTATCTTCATAGTCTTGGAGTCCGACCAATGATGATAGTTCGGCTATCCGGACACCCCCTAGTCCAGGACTCCCTCAGCTACCCTGATAGCAAACGAAGTGGATCTTACCAAATACCAGGCGGGTTATGATGAAGAGAACCGGAGAATTCCAACGCCTCACTATGAAGTGACCAGTCTGATTCCCCCACTCCGTAAGCACACCTTCGCCCCTGAAGTTGACCCGGCCGGCCTAGTTGATGATGAAGCTGAATTTGAAGCCTTGAACAACATTGACTGGTCATCATCAACCTTCCAGGAAAGGGAGCAGGGCGAAGACGCGGAGAGGGCTAACCCGGATGCTTCAGGCCAATCATGAAGGCTATCCTGCCGTGGCGGCTCATACCTGTGACGCACTGAAAAAACAATGGGAGTCATTTGGACTCAGGGAGTCATGTAATAGAATAAAAATAACTTTATTTTGGCCGTGCCATCATGCACGTTTTAATGCTTAATGTCATTAAGCTGCCGTGTTATATATCCACCCGTGTTACTTTCATCTGCTTACCGTATGCTTGATCGGACCTGTTAACTGTCCTGCATATGAAAACAGACCACAAGATCGGGGAAAAATAATTTAAAAAGAGTTACAGATAAGTTTGTTTGTAAAAAACACAACTATGATCTTACACTTGCGACCTTTTCAATGTGCACCGCCGGTTCATATGATCCGGTCGGTAAGGGTGATAACCCAGTCTTCGAGCACCCGAAATTTCAAAGGTATAGTGATGCTCATATATCGGCGACTCATCAGTCGATATGAAGCCGGGTTAGAAAATACCCACTCCCATACTTGTAAACCTCAGAAAAGTCTCAAATAAATGGTGCTTCCAAAGAAAACTTAAACCAAAATAGAAAAAAATTCAAGGCTGCTGATTCGAATACGATCAGTAAACCGTTCCAATGGGGTTAAGCTAGGATTCGAATACGATCATGTAGCCCCTAGTGGCTTTGGCGTTGCGCCAATCAAGAGGGTACTGGCAGCTGTGTTCTCTTTGGTTCGAATACGACCTATGTTTAAACAGGAAGCCCCCTCATGACCTTGAGAGTTTTTTAACGACTCTGATTCGAATAAGATCAAAGTCGGTTCCCAAAAGGGGTTAAGCTATGATTCGAATATGATCAAGAAGCCCCCTAGTGAGCTCGGCAGTGTGCCAATCAAAAGGGTACCGACAACTATGTTCTATTTGGTTCGAATACGACCTATGTTTGAACAGGAAGCCCCCTAGTGATCATAATTTTTAACGGCTAGATTCGAATACGATCGTAAGCCGGATCAAGCGGGTTAAGACGGATCAAATATGATCAGCCCCCAAGTGATCATGTGAGATAATAATGATAATAACAATGAAAATTTTACCTTTGAGGAAGAAAAAAAGGACAGAGGTCCTACTTTATTATTTATCATAATATATACATTGTCATAATATGTACATTAGGAGAGCCGATGTCTCAAGTGTAGTAAGGCTGAAGATTAGCGATATTCCACGGCCGGCGGGTCTGCTCCTCCGACTTACGTGAGTCTTTGTGCTCTCGAACATTGATAAGTTAATATGACCCGTTGTTCAAGTTCTTGCTGACCACAAAGGGCTATTCCCGAGGTGTGTATAACTTGTGCGCATCAATTTGATCCTGGATGAGCCGGAGCACCAAATCAGCTTCCTGAAAGGCTCTGGACTTAATCCGGCGGCTGTGATAGCGGTGCAAGTCCTGTTGGTAAATCGCCGAGCAAGCTGCTGCCAAGTCCCATTGTTCATCTAACAGGTCAAGAGGATCCTGCCGCGCCTGTTCATTGTCCGCCTCCACATAAGCCGCCACGCGAGGTGAGTCATGACGGATGTCACTATGGAGAACCGCCTCAGCTCCGTAGACCATGAAGAAAGGCGTATAACCCGTAGATCTGTTAGGAGTAGTGTTGATGCTCCATAATATGGAGGGTAACTCCTCAACCCAACAACCCGGCGTCCACTACAGGGGGACAGAAAGCCGGGGCTTGATGCCTTTCAAGATCTCCTGATTGGCTCTCTCGGCTTGACCATTGGGTCTGGGGTGAGCCACTGATGAAACATCAAGCTGAATATGCTCATGTTGACAAAATTCTTCCATGGCGCCTTTAGACAGATTAGTGCCATTGTTAGTTATAATGCTATGTGGAAAGCCGAAGCGAAATATCACCTTCTTCATGAACTGAACCGCTGTAGCTGCATCACACTTACTGACTGGCTCTGCCTCAACCCACTTTGTAAATTTATCAACTGCCACCAAGAGGTGGGTCTTTTTATCTTTTGACCTTTTGAAAGGCCCAACCATGTCAAGCCCCCAGACTGCAAACGGCCAAGTAATTGGAATCATCCTCAATTCTTGAGCCGGCACATGAGCCCGTCTTGAGAACTTCTGACAGCCGTCACATTTATTGACCAGGTCCTCCGCATCAGCATGAGCCGTCAGACAATAGAATCCATGGCGGAAAGCCTTAGCCAGAAGTGATTTTGACTCGGCATGATGACCACAATCCCCTTCGTGAATCTCACGTAGAATTTCTTGGCCTTCTTCAGGGGATACGCAACGCTGAAACGCCCATGTTACGCTGCGATGATGCAACTCGCCACTGACAATCGTCATTGACTTAGACTGCCAGGTTATCTGTCTGGCCAAGGTTTCATCCTCAGGAAACTTGCCCCAGGTCATATAAGCCAAATATGGCATCTGGAATGACATGAAGAGCCAGCACCAACTGTGCTTCCGGGTCAGGAACAACCAAGTCCTCCTCTGTAGGTAATTTGACAGAAGGGTTATGCAGAATATCCAAGAAAGTATTAGGCGGCCCCGGCTTACGCTGAGAGCCCAGCCAGCTTAAAGCATCGGTCGTCTCGTTCTTTCTGCGGTCAATGTGCTCCACTTGATAACCCTTGAAGTGTTCAGCAATGGCGTCGACTTCACGGCGGTAAGCCGCCATGAGAGGATCCTTAGAATCCCACTTGCCTGATACCTGCTGAGCCACCAGATCTGAGTCGCCGAAACACACCATCTTAAGCTCATCTCCTTAGCCATCCGGAGACCATGGAGTAAGGCTTAGTACTCAGCTGCATTGTTAGTACAGGGAAACATGAACCGTAGCACATAACAAAATTTGTCACCTCGGGGGGAAGCTAAAACGACTCCAGCCCCCGAGCCCTCCAATTGCCTGGACCCGTCAAAGTGAATAGTCCAATATGTGTTGTCCGGCTTTTCTTCAGGCATCTGCAGTTCTGTCCGATCGTTGATGAAATCCACTAGCGCTTGAGATTTGATAGCAGTGCGCAGCACATACTTTAAACCGTGAGGCCCAAGTTCAATGGACCACTTGGCGACTCGCCCTGTGGCCTCTCTGTTTTGAATGATATCCCCCAAAGGAGCAGAACTAACCACAATGATGGGGTGGCCCAGGAAATATTGCTTAAGCTTCCGACTTGCCATGAACACCCCATAAACGAGCTTCTGCCAATGCGGATACCATTGCTTGGACTCAATAAGCACCTCGCTAATGTATTAAACCGGACGCTGAACCGGGTGTTCCTTGCCTGCCTCCTTGCATTCCACCACAATGGCCACGTTGACGGCAAGCGTGTTAGCAGCCACATATAATAATAAGGGCTCCTTATCAATGGGAGCAGCGAGAACCGGCGGCTCAGCCAGCTGTCTCTTGAATTCTTCAAAAGCAGTGTTGGCAGCATCACTCCAGACAAAGTTATCCGTCTTCGTCATCATTTGATACAGTGGTATGGCATTCTCGCCTAACCAGCTTATGAACCGGCTTAAAGCAGCGATACAACCCGCCAAAAGCTGAACATCATTGACACACGCCGGTTTAGCCAGAGAGGTGATGGCCTTGATCTTATCCGGGTTAGCCTCGATGCCCCTGTTAGAAACTAGAAAACCCAAAAGCTTGCCTGCAGGCACACCAAAAACATACTTGGCCAGGTTAAACATCATCTTGTAAATCAGAAGATTGTCAAAGGTTTCCTTCAAATCATTTATTAAGGTCTCCTTTTTCTGGATTTCACCACTATATGGTCCACATAAGCATGAACATTGCGCCCAATTTGATTATGAAGACAATTCTGCACACACCGCTGGTAAGTCGCCTGGGCACTCTTGAGCCCAAAAGGCATTGATACATAGCAGAAGGCTCTGAACAGAGTAATGAACGTCGTCTTCTCAATGAATGTCGTCTTCTCCTGGTCCTTAACTGCCATCTTGATCTGATTATAACTACAGTAAGCATCCAAAAAACTCAAACACTCACAACCTGCCGTAGCATCAATGATTTGATCAATACGAGGGAGAGCGAAGGGATCAGCCGGACAAGCATTGTTTAAATTCGTGTAATCCACACATATATGCCAAGTGCCATTTTTCTTAAGAACAAGCACCGGGTTAGCCAACCACTCTGGATGAAAGACCTCAATGATGAACCCAGCTGCTAAGAGCCGGGCTACTTCCTCACCAATGGCCTTCCGCCTCTCCTCATTGAACCGCCGAAGAAACTGCTTGACCGGTTTAAACTTTGGATCAATATTAAGAGTGTGCTCAGCGAGTTCTCTTGGTACACCTGGCATGTCAGAAGGTTTCCATGCAAAGATGTCCCGGTTCTCACGGATGAACTTGATGAGCGCGCTTTCCTATTTGGGATCCAAATTAGCACTGATAGTGAACTGCTTGGATGAGTCACCTGGAACAAAGTCAACAAGCTTAGTATCATCGGCCGACTTAAATTTCATGACCGGCTCATGCTCTGGGTTTGTCTTTTTCAAAGACGTCATATTCGCCAGATCAACATTGTCCTTGTAGAATTTTAACTATTCTATCGCATAGACCGACTCAGCATAGGCCGCGTCGCCTTCTTCACATTCCAAGGCTACCTTCCAGCTTCCGTGCACCGTGATGGTTCCCTTATGACCCGACATCTTGAGCTGTAAATACACATAACACGGTCGTGCCATGAACTTGGCATAAGCCGGCCGCCCAAACAGAGCATGATATGGGCTATTGATCTTGACTACTTCAAACGTCAATTTCTCGGCCCTGGAGTCATATTCATCCCAAAAGGCTACCTCCAATTCAATCTTACCGACTGGATATGCCGATTTAGCAGGCACAACGCCATGGAAGACAGTGTTGGACTGCTTAAGGCTTTTATCAGTTAACCCCATGCGACGGAAGGTCTCATAATAGAGGACGTTGATGCTGCTGCCTCCATCCATGAGCACCTTGGTGAACTTATATCCACCTACCTGAGGGGCCACCACCAAGGCTAAGTGACCCGGATTATTAACACGGGGAGGGTGATCTTCCCTAATCCATAGAATAGGCTGCTCAGACCATCTCAAATACCGAGGGACTGTCGGCTCAACAGCATTCACAGCCCTCTTATGAAGCTTCAGGTCTCGTTTGCATAAACTGGTGGTAAACACAAAATATTGCCCATTACTCAGCTGCTTTGGATGGCTCTGGTATCTGCCTTGCTGCTGTTGCTGACCACCCTGGCCAGACTGTTGGTTATATCCACCTTGATTGCCTTGAGAATTTTGAAAATTGGGATTTGAACCGCCACCCGGGCCATGGAAACCGCCGCCACCTGAGCCACCTCCCTACCCATTGTTACCGTCAAATATGTTGGAATTTTTGAAGGCCTTCATGATTGTACAGTCCTTCCATAGATGGGTAGCCAGCTTCTGCTGAGTGTCGTGCCTTGGACAGGGCTCGTTCAATAACAGCTCAAGTGTGGGGCCTGACCCGCCAGACCGGGGAGGTGGCCTCCCCTTACGCCGTTGGTTGCTACCCTGCGCACTAGTGTTAGCCACAAAATCCAAACTACCATCAGCCTTACGTTTATTACCTCCTTGATTCGCCTGGTTATGCTGAGGGCCCTTGCCGTTGCTATTCTTCTTTCCCTTCCTTGTCTTTTCATCATCAGACTCGGGATCCTTGGTACTATCAGAGTCAGCGTACTTGACCAGAGCCGCCATCAGCGTGCCCATATCATTACAATCGCACTTGTACCGCCCCAGCTTTTTTCAGAGGCAAAAAACAACAATTTTTCTCCAACATTAAGACTGCAGAGCCGGCATCCATCTTATCAGATGAATGTATTATGGCTTTAACCCGGCGCACCCAATGGGTTGTAGACTCGCCCTCTTCCTGCTTGCAGTTCATCAAATCCACAATTGACATAGGCTGCTTGCCCGTATCTTTGTAATTCTGGACAAACCGGGCTTTAAGCTCCGCCCATGAATTGATTGAATTAGGTGGCATGCCTTTCAACCACGTGCGGGCGGTACCATCCAACATCATGGTGAAGTACCTGGCCATCGTAGCATCACTGACCTCCAATAACTCCATAGCCATCTCGTAACTTTCAATCCATGTCCCAGGCTGTAAGTCGGCCGTGTAGTTCGGCACTTTCCTAGGTCCCTTAAAATCCTTGGGCAAACGCTCGTTACGTAGAGCCGGCACTAGACAGGGGACTCCCACGGTCCTGGTGGCCACACCTACCTCGATAGAAGTCGTCGAATAAGCCGGATACGGCTGGTAAGCCGTCAGCTGAGCTGCCTGCTCAGCCGCATGTTGAGCTGCCCGCTCAGCCTCCTGACGTATTTTGTCTTGATCTACCAAGTTAAAGCCTCCATGGCATGCTAGGTCATGCCCGCCTGGCTGGTTACAACGCTGGACGTTGCTTGAGACAGCCGCTGAACGAGGGGTTGAATGGATCCTGTCCTGGTTGTATGAGTACGCCTCCTGTTGTGCTAAGGCCGTCTAAAGAAGTTCTCTGACCCGACGGGATTCAACTGCCGCCGGAGAGTCGCCATCAATTGGGAGAGCCGCCAGCCGTGCCGCCGCCGCGATCATGTTCTCCAACGGGTTGGAATAGTGACCCGGAGGTGTTGGTACATACTGAGGTGGAGCAGTATTTATGCGGGGAGGCCCCATCACCTGTGGATGAACCGACGCCCCGACCCCGGGTATTGCAACCCCGTCTGCCTTAGTACGCGGGGAGAGCCACAACGGGTTGCTGGGCCCTGCACCAAGTGTGTGAAAGAGGTTTCGAGGATCATAAACCGGAGGGAGTCGAGACTGAGTCTTCTAATGTCTTCTCCTCATGACCTTATGATACATCTCCAACGTATCTATAATTTTTGATTGTTCCATGCTATTATATTACCCCTTTTGGATGTTTATGGGCTTTATTTTACACATTTATATCATTTTTGGGACTAACCTACTAACCGGAGGCCTAGCCCGTATTGCTGTTTTTTTGCCTATTTCAGTATTTCGAAGAAAAGGAATATCAAACGGAGTCCAAACGGAATGAAACCTTCGGGAGCGTGATTTTTGGAACGAACATGATCCAGAGGACTTGGAGTGAAAGTCAAGAAGCAGCCAAGGCTCCCATGAGATAGGAGGGTGCCCCCCTATAGGGCGTGCCCCCTGTCTTGTGGGCCCATCGGGCGTCCACCGACGTACCTCTTCCTCCTATATAAGCCTCACGCACTCAAAACATCCGAGGCGCATTTAAACACAATTTCCACCACCGTAACCTTCTGTATCCGCGAGATCTCATCTTGGTGCCTTCGCCAGCACTCTGTCGGAGGGGGAATCAACCACAGAGGGCTTCGACATCAACATCCTTGCCCCTCCGATGAGTTGTGAGTAGTTTACCATAGACCTAGGGGTCCATAGTTATTAGCTAGTTGGCTTCTTCTCTCTTTTTGGATCTCAATACAATGTTCTCCCCCTCTCTTGTGGAGATTTATTCGATGTAAACTCTTTTTGCGGTGTGTTTGTCAAGATCCGATGAATTGTGGGTTTATGATCAAGTTTATCTATGAATAGTATTTGAATCTTCTCTGAATTCTTTTATGTATGATTGAGTTATCTTTGCAAGTCTCTTTGAATTATCAGTATGGTTTGGCCTACTAGATTGATCTTTCTTGCCATGGGAGAAGTGCTTAGCTTTGGGTTCAATCTTGCGGTGTCCTTACCCAGTGACAGAAAGGGTTGCGAGGCACGTATTGTATTGTTTCCATCGAGGATAACAAGATGGGATTTATATCATATTGCTTGAGTTTGTCCCTCTACATCATGTCATCTTGCTTAATGCGTTACTCTGTTCTTATGAACTTAATACTCTAGATGCAGGAAGGAGTCGGTCGATGTGTGGAGTAATAGTAGTAGATGCAGGAAGGAGTCGGTCTACTTGTCACGGACGTGATGCCTATATACATGATCATGCCTAGATAATCTCATAATGATTCTCTTTTCTATGAATTGCTCGACAGTAATTTGTTCACCCATCGTAATACTTATGCTATCTTGAGAGATGTCTCTAGTGAAACCTATGGCCCCCGGGTCTATCTCTTATCATATTTGCTTCCCATCTACTTTTATTTGCATCTTTACTTTTTGCATCTATATTATAAAATACCAAAAATATATTTATCTTATCATACTATCTTTATTAGATCTCACTTTTGCAAGTGGCCGTGAAGGGATTGACAACCCCTTTATTGCGTTGGTTGCGAGTTCTTTGTTTGTTTGTGTAGGTGTGTGGGACTTTTGAGGAGCCTCCTACTGGATTGATACCTTGGTTCACAAAAACCGAGGTAAATACTTACGCTACTATTGCTGCATCACCCCTTCTCCTCTTCGAGGAAAACCAACACAAGCTCAAGACGTAGCAAGAAGGATTTCTGGCGCTGTTGTCGGGGAGGTCTTCGCTCAAGTTAAGACATACCAAGTACCCATCACAAACTCATCTCCCTCGCATTTACATTATTTGCCATTTGCCTCTCGTTTTCCTCTCCCCCACTTCACCCTTGCCGTTTTATTCGCCCTCTCTTTCCCAATCTTCTCCTCTCTCTTTTCGCTTGCCTTTTTCTGTTTGCTTGTGTGCTGGATTACTTGTCGCCATGGCGCAAGATAATACCAAATTGTGTGATTTATCGAATACCAATAATAATGATTTCCTTAGTACTCCGATTGCTCCTCTTAATGATGTTGAGTCTTATGAAATCAATACTGCTTTGCTGAATCTTGTTATGAAAGATCAATTCGCGGCCTTCCTAGTGAAGATGCATAACTCTCATCTAAACAACTTTGTTGATTTGTGTGATATGCAAAAGAAGAAAGATACGGATAACAATATTGTCAAATTGAAGTTATTTCCGTTTTCACTTAGATATCGTGCTAAAGTTTGGTCTTGGTCTTTGCCTAAAAATAGTATTGATTCTTGGAACAAGTGCAAAGATGCTTTTATCTCTAAATATTTTCCTCCCGCTAAGATTATTACTCTTAGGAACGATATTATGGATTTTAAACAACTTGATCATGAGCATGTTGCCCAATCTTGGGAAAGAATGTAATTGATGCTTCGCAATTGCCCTACTCATGGTTTGAATTTATGGATGATCATACAAAATTTTTATGCCGGTTTGAACTTTGCTTCTAGAAATCTCGTAGATTCGGCCGCGGGAGGCACGTTTATGGAAATAACGTTAGGAGATGCTACAAAACTTCTTGATAATATTATGGCTAATTATTCTCAATGGCACACCGAAAGATCTTCTAGTAAAAAAGTGCATGCTATAGAAGAAATCAATGTTTTGAGTGGAAAGATGCATGAACCTATGAAATTGTTTGCTACTAAAAATACTCCTCTTGATCCCAATGATATGCCATTGTCTTCTTTGATTGAGAATAATAATGAATCTATGGATGTGAATTTTGTTGGTAGGAATAGTTTTGGAAACAATGCTTATAGAGGAAACTTTAATGCCAGACCGTTCCCTAGTAATTCCTCTAATAATTATGGAAATTCCTACAATAATTCTTATGGTAATTTTAATAAAATGCCCTCTGATTTTGAGAATATTGTGAAAGATTTATGATTTCTCAAAAGAATTTTAATGCTTTGTTAGAAGAAAAATTGCTCAAAGTTGATGATTTGGTTAGGAACGTTGATAGACTTTCGCTTGATGTTGATTCTCTTAAACTTAGATCTTCTCCTCCTAAGCATGATATCAATGAGTCTCTCAAAGTAATGAGAATTTCCATTGACGAGTGCAAGGAAAGAACCGCTAGATTGCGTGCTAAAAAAGATAGCTTTATAAAAGCGTGTTCTTCTAGTTTCCATGAAAATAATGATGAGGATCTTAAAGTTATTAATGCATCTCCTATTATACCTATGTTTTGCAATATGAATCTTGATAATTATGGGACTGATGATGAGTCAACTTTACCTAGAAGGCGTCCCAAGAATTAGGAGTTTTTAGATATTGATGCTAAATTTGGTAAAAGTGGGATTGGAGAGGTCACAACTTTAAATAGCATTGAACCCACTATCTCGGATTTCAAGGAATTTGATTATGATAACTGTTCTTTAGATGGTTGTATTTCCTTGTTGCAATCCGTTGTTAATTCTCCTCATGCTTATAGTCAAAACAAAGCTTTTACCAAACATATTGTTGATGCCTTGATGCAATCTTATGATGAAAAACTTAATTTGGAAGTTTCTATACCTAGAGAACTTAATGATGAGTGGGTACCTACTATAAAGATTAGAATTAAAGATCATGAGTGTTTTGCTTTGTGTGATTTGGGTGCTAGTGTTTCCACGATTCCGAAAACTTTATGTGACATTCTAGGTTTCCATGATCTTGATGATTGCTCTTTAAATTTGCACCTTGCGGATTCCACCATTAAAAAACCAATGGGAAGGATCAATGATGTTCTCATTGTTGCAAATAGAAATTTGGTGCCCGTGGATTTTATCATTCTTGATATAGATTGCAATCTTTCTTGCCCTATTATTCTTGGTAGACCTTTCCTTAGAACGATTGGCGCGATTATTGATATGAAGGAAGGGAATATTAGATTCCAATTTTCATTAAAGAAAGGCATGGAGCACTTTCCAAGAAAGAAAGTCAAATTACCTTATGAATCTATCATGCGGGCTACTTATGAATTCAGTGCCAAAGATGGCCCCGTTAGATCTATCTTTGCTTTTATGCCTAGCTAGGGGCGTTAAACGATAGCGCTAGTTGGGAGGCAACCCAATTCTATTTATGTTTATTGTCTTTGCTCCTGTTTAGTAATAAATCTTGCATCTACCTCCTGTTTATATGTGTTTTTACCTTTTAATTAGTGTTTGTGCCAAGTAGAACCTATAGGATAACCTATGATGATAGTTGATTCGATTCTGCTGAAAAATAGAAACTTTGCACGCATGAATATAATTTTGTTAAATCACAGAAACGTGATTTTACGTTGATTCTTTTTGCTGCTGATCAGTAAACAAATTTTCAGGACTTCCTATTTTTGTAGGAGTTTTAGAGTTTCATAAGTTTGCGTTAGTTACAGATTGCTACAGACTGTTCTGTTTTTGACAAATTCTGTTTTTTGTGTGTTGTTTGCTTATTTCGATGCATCTATGGCTAGTAAATTAGTTTATAAACCATAGAGAAGTTGGATTACAGTAGGTTTAACACCAAAATAAATAAAGAATGAGTTCATTACAGTACCTTATGTGGTGGTTTTGTTTTCTTTCACTAACGGAGCTTATGAGATTTCCTGTTGAGTTTTGTGTTGTGAAGTTTTCAAGTTTTGGGTAAAGCTTTTATGGACTATGGAATAAAGGGTGGCAAGAGCCTAAGCTTGGGGATGCCCAAGGTACACCAAGATATTCAAGGATAGCCAAAAGCCTAAGCTTGGGGACGCCCCGGGAAGGCATCCCCTCTTTCGTCTTCGTTCATTGGTAACTTTACTTGGAGCTATATTTTTATTCGCCACATGATATGTGTTTTGCTTGGAGCGTCGTGTATAATATTAGTCTTTGCTTTTTAGTTTACCACAATCATCCTTGATGTACACACCTTTTGGGAGAAGCCTATTTTGTTAGAATTTGCTAGAATTCTCTATGTGCTTCACTTATATCTTTTGAGCTTGATAGTTTTTGCTCTAGTGCTTCACTTATATCTTTAAGAGCACGGTGGTGTCTTAATTTTGAAGAAATTACTAGTCTCTCATGCTTCACTTATATTATTTTGAGAGTCTTTTATAACAGCATGGTATTTGCTATGGTTATAAAATTGGTCCTAGAATGGTAGGTATCCAAGTTGGGTATAATAAAAACTATCATAGGAAGTGAATTGGATGCTATGATCAATTTGATACTTGATAATTGTTTTGAGATAGGGAGGTAGTGATATTAAAGTCATGCTAGTTGGGTGATTATGAATTTAAAGAATGCTTGTGTTGAAGTTAGCAAGTCCCGTAGCATGCACGTATGGTTAAAGTTGTGTAACAAATTTGAAACATGAAGTGTACCTGGCTTGTGCATCCTTATGAGTGGCGGTCGGGGACGGCGATGGTCTTTTCCTACCAATCTATCCCCTAGGAGCATGCGCGTAGTACTTGATTTTGATGACTTCTAAATTTTTGCAATAAGTATATGAGTTCTTTTGAATAATGTTGAGTCCATGGATTATATGCACTTTTACCTTTCCGCCATTGCTAGCCTCTTGATGCAGTGCATTGCCCTTTCTCACCTTGAGAGTTGGTGCAAACTTCACGGTGCATCCAAACCCCGAGATACGATCGCTCTATCACACATAAACCTCCTTATATCTTCCTCAAAACAGCCACCATACCTACCTATTATGGCATTTCCATAGCCATTCCGAGATATATTGCCATGCAACTTTCCACCGTTCCGTTCATCATCATCATGACATACTTTACTTTTGTCATATTGCCATTGCATGATCATGTAGTTAACATCGTATTTGTGGCAAAGCCACTGTGCATTATTTTTCAAAGATGTCACTCTTGATTCATTGCACCATCCCGGTACACCGCCGGAGGCATTCATATAGATTCTCATATCTTGTTCTAGTTTCGAGTTGTAATTCATATGTTGTAATCAATAGAAGTGTGATGATCATCATTATTAGAGCATTGCCCAAAGAAAAAAAAGAAAAAAAAGAAGAAAGACCAAAAAGAAAAAAAGGCCCAAAAAAGAAAAAAAAAAGAAAAAAAGAAAAAAAGAAAAAGGAAATAAATAAAAAGGGCAATGCTACTATCTCTTTTTCCACACTTGTGCTTCAAAGTAGCACCTTGTTCTTCATGTAGTGAGTCTCATATTTTTGTGCTTCAAAGTAGCACCATGTTTTTCATATAGTCAGTCTCATAAGTTGTCTTTTTCATACTAGTGGGAATTTTTCATTATAGAACTTGGCTTGTATATTCCTACGATGGGCTTCCTCAAATTCCCTAGGTCTTCGTGAGCAAGCAAGTTGGATGTACACCTACTAGTTTTCTTTTGTTGAGCATTCATTTATAGCTCTAGTGCATCCGTTGCATGGCAATCCCTACTCCTCATGTTGACATCAATTGATGGGCATCTCCATAGCCCGTTGATTATCCTCGTCAATGTGAGACTTTCTCCTTTTTTGTCTTCTCCACACAACCCCCATCATCTTATTCTATTCCACCCATAGTGCTATATCCATGGCTCACGCTCATGTATTGCGTGAAGGTTGAAAAAGTTTGAGATTATTTAAGTATGAAACAATTGCTTGGCTTTTCATCGGGGGTATAGAAGTTGGGAACATCTTTGTGTGACGAAAATGAAGCATAGCCTAACTATATGATTTTGTAGGGATGAACTTTCTTTTGCCATGTTATTTTGAGAAGACATGATTACTTTGATTAGTATGCTTGAAGTGTTACTATTTCTTTTATCAATATGAACTTTTATTTTGAATCATTTGGATATGAACATTCATGCCATAATAAAGAAAGTTATATTGAGAAATATGCTAGGTAGCATTCCACATCAAAAATTCTCTTTTTATCATTTACCTACTCGAGGACGAGCAGGAATTAAACTTGGGGATGCTTGATATGTCTCCAACGTATCTATAATTTTTGGTTGTTCCATGCTATTATATTACCCCTTTTGGATGTTTATGGGCTTTATTTTACACATTTATATCATTTTTGGGACTAACCTACTAACCGGAGACCCAACCCGTATTGCTGTTTTTTTGCCTATTTTAGTATTTCGAAGAAAAGGAATATCAACCGGAGTCCAAACGGAATGAAACCTTCGGGAGCGTGATTTTTGGAACGAACATGATCCAGAGGACTTGGAGTGCAAGTCAAGAAGCAGCCGAGGCTCCCACGAGATAGGATGGCGTGCCCCCCTATAGGGCGCGCCCCCTGTCTCATGGGCCCCTCGGGCGTCCACCGACGTACCTCTTCCTCCTATATAAGCCTCGTGCACGAAAACATCCGAGGCGGGCGAAACACAATTTCCACCACCGTAACCTTCTGTATCCACGAGATCTCATCTTGGAGCCTTCGTCGACACTCTGCAGGAGGGGGAATCGACGATGGAGGGCTTCAACATCAACATCCTTGCCCCTCCGATGAGTTGTGAGTAGTTTACCATAGACGAACGGGTCCATAGTTATTAGCTAGTTGGCTTCTTCTCTCTTTTTGGATCTCAATACAATGTTCTCCCCCTCTCTTGTGGAGATCTATTCGATGTAAACTCTTTTTGCGGTGTGTTTGTCGAGATCCGATGAATTGTGGGTTTATGATCAAGTTTATCTATGAATAATATTTGAATCTTCTCTGAATTCTTTTATGTATGATTGAGTTATCTTTGCAAGTCTCTCCGAATTATCAGTTTGGTTTGGCCTACTAGATTGATCTTTCTTGCCATGGGAGAAGTGCTTAGCTTTGGGTTCAATCTTGCGGTGTCCTTACCCAGTGACAGAAAGGGTTGCAAGGCACATATTGTATTGTTGCCATCAAGGATAACAAGATGGGGTTTATATCATATTTCTTGAGTTTAACCCTCTACATCATGTCATCTTGCTTAATGCGTTACTCTGTTCTTATGAACTTAATACTCTAGATGCAGGCAGGAGTCGGTCGATGTGTGGAGTAATAGTAGTAGATGCAGGCAGGAGTCGGTCTACTTGTCACCGACGTGATGCCTATATACATTATCATGCCTAGATAATCTCATAATGATTCGCTTTTCTATCAATTGCTCGACAGTGATTTGTTCACCCGCCGTAATACTTATGCTATCTTGAGGGAAGCCTCTAGTGAAACCTATGGCCCTCGGGTCTATCTCTTATCATATTTGCTTCCAATCTACTTTTATTTGCATCTTTACTTTTTGCATCTATATTATAAAATACCAAAATTATATTTATCTTATCATACTATCTTTATTAGATCTTACTTTCGCAAGTGGCCGTGAAGGGGTTGACAACCCCTTTATTGCGTTGGTTGCGAGTTCTTTGTTTGGTTGTGTTGGTGCCTGGGACTTTTGAGGAGCCTCCTACTGGATTGATACCTTGGTTCTCAAAAACTGAGGGAAATACTTACGCTACTATTGCTGCATCACCCTCTCCTCTTCGAGGGAAACCAACGCAAGCTCAAGACGTAGCACCTCATTAGACGCGTTCTGATCTTGCGTGAGCCGGAAAGTCTGTGCCTGAATCCACCGAGCCTGAGCATCTAGAGCCGCCCGCTCTGCGGTTATCCTGACATCTTCCACTGCCAGGTCTTCCTTAGCCTGCACCATATCCAATTTTAACTGTGCCACTTCCGCGTCATGTCGAGCTTGATCCGCGGGCTTGACCACGGCGGTACAAAGCGGTCAGCTTATCCATGATATCCATCAACACCTGAGCCGGCGAGCGCACAGGGCCTCCTGCCCCGGCTGCTGCTGACCCGGAGGTCATGGCCGCCACAGTTGTGGAGTCTTGGATAGGTTGTGTGCCGGCCATGAAGATTCCAACCCTGCTCGGTGTCGTGGTTCTAAGTCTGACAGTAGAGTGGGGGGTAGGTAAGGAGAGGCAAGGTCCTAGCTATGGAGAAGTTGTGAACACAAGCGATGTACGAGTTCAGGCCCTTCTCGGAAGAAGTAAAAGCCCTACGTCTCGGAGCCCTGAGGCGGTCGAGTGGATTATGAGTGTAGGTATTACAAGAGTGCGAACCCCTCTATCTGTGGAGGGGGGTGGCTTATATAGAGTGCGCCAGGACCCCAGCCAGCCCACATAATGGAGAGGTTAAAGTACATTAAGCCTGGGGCGTTACTGGTAACGCCCCTCATAAAGTGCCTTAACTATCATTAAGTCTATTCAATTACAAGCCGTTGCGTTGCAGAGTGTCTTCTGACCTTCTGGTGGTCGAGTGAGTCTTCATGGTCGAGTGAGTCTTCCATGGTCGAGTCCTTCCAGTCAGTCGAGTGAGTTCCCAGTTGGTCGACTGGAAGATGATCTCTTCTAAGAGTACCCTTGGGTAGGACGTTTAGGTCAGGCCTATGACCCTACCCTAGGTACATGAATCCATCATTAGCCCCCGAATGGATTGAGGCTTGAGTGAGGGAGGAGTGGACGTTGTTTCCGATTGTCTTTTGCATACTGGCTATGTGTTGTTCTGGATCAAGATCTTCTTTGTTGATAACGAGCAACTTTTCGCGACTTAACGACGATATCATCCATATACGCTTCCACATTCCGACTGGTTTGAGTGAGAAGACACTTCTGAATCATTCGCATAAATGTGGCTCCGGCATTCTTGAGGCCGAATGGCATGGTGATATAGCGTAAGCACCCGAATGGAGTGATGAAAGCTGTTTTATTTCATCGGGTCCATACGAGCGGATCTGATGATACCCGAATATGCATCTAGAAAAGACAATCTCTCACATCCCGCGGTCGAGTCAACAATTTGATCTATGCGGGAGAGGAAAATGATCCTTCGGGCAGGCCCGATTGATGTGCTTAAAATCAATGCACATGCGGAGCGAGTTCTCCTTCTTGGGAACCATGACGACATTAGCAAGCCACTCGGAGTGGTATATCTCTCGGATGAATCCTGCCGCCAACAGTCGAGCCACTTCTTCACCAATAGCTTTTCTCTTCTGGACGGCGGACCGCCAAAGATGCTCTTTGACTGGTTTTTGACTTGTCGACTCGGGGCGATGCTCAGCCAGTCCCCAGAACACACGGCATGTCACCGGCTTCCATGCGAAAATGTCCCAGTTCTCACGGAGGAACTGGATGAGCGCTTCTTCCTATTTCCGGTCGAGTGTCGTGGAGATGTGGGTCGGGGCTGCATTGGGGTCAGTCGGGTGAATATGAACTGGCTTCGTCTCACCAGATGACTGGAATGCAGATTCTGTGGCCGGCTTCTTGGATCGCAACAAATCACTCGGATCTGCGTTTTGCTTGTATTCCTCGAATTCGACCGCTGTCACTTGGGAGTCGGCAATCTTCGAGCCCTTCTGAAAGCACTCTTCTGCCTTCTTCCGATCGCCGGTGACAGTGATCACTCCTTTGGGACCTGGCATTTTCAGTTTGAGGTACACGTAACATGGTCGAGCCATGAATCGTGCGTAGGCTGGCCTCCCCAAAATGGCATGATAGGCACTCTGAAAATCCACAACCTCAAAGGTCAACTTTTCCTTGCGAAAGTGCTTGGAATCACCAAAAACCACGTCCAGGACTATTTGGCCGAGTGAGTTGGCCTTCTTCCCTGGTATGACCCCGTGGAAACTCATATTGCTGGTGCTCAGTCGGGATCGGAATGCCCATCCCTTTTAATGTATCCGCATATAACAAATTCAGCCCACTACCATCATCTATCAGCACTTTCGTCAGTCGAGTGCCTTCGACAATTGGATCGACCACCAACGCTTGCCGCCCAGGGGTGGCAATGTGAGTCGGGTGATCAGATTGGTCGAATGTGATGGGTGTTTGGGACCACTTCACATAACTTGGCTTTTACTTGGGGCAACCATGTTCACCTCATGGTTAATGACTTTCGATCGACTTTTGCTTTCCACATCCGCGAAGATCATCGAGTGGAGTTGACGTCGGATATTCTTCCTCACCGTCCTCTTTGTCTCCGCCCTGTGTCGGCTCCTTCTCCTTGTCCTTAGACTGTTTTCCTGGCTTCGCCGGATCGAGAGTCGACCTTTGGCGAGTGGTGTGCTTTGGGTAAATGATGTTGCCCTCTTCATCTTTCTTTGTGTGAATATGGCATGGCATATCCATCACGTCATTGCCTTCTTTATCTTTTACTTTCTTAGGATTCCAGGATCCTTTTAGCTTCCCCTTGAACTTCCCCTGAGTCATGGCCAGGGCCTCTCCAGGAGCTGCTGGCTCGGCTTTCCGCTTCTGCATCCGACTGGAATTTCCCTTCTCCGACTGACTTGGCTTGTATTTGCCGCTTCGGAGTCGGTCCTCTTCCTCGCCGTTGGCGTACTTGGTAGCAATCTCCATCATTCGACTCAAGGTCATGTCGCCGGTTTGACCAAACTTCAGACTCAATTCTCTGTTCTTGACGCCATCTTTGAAGGCGTAAACTGCCTGATGATCCGACACATTTTCCACAGTATGGTGCAGAGTGATCCACCTCTGAATGTACTCTCGGAGAGTCTCATTGGTCTTCTGCACACAAACTTGCAGCTCTGTCAAACCAGCCGGTCGCTTGCAAGTCCCTTCAAAAGTCCTGACGAACACTCGGGACAAATCTTCCCAAGTATATATACTGCTAGGAGGTAACTGATTCAGCCATGCTCTGGCAGAACCTTCCAACATGAGGGGCAAATGCTTCATGGCCACCTCATCATTCCCGCCACCAATCTGAACAGCCACCCGGTAATCTTCCAGCCAAGTTTCGGCTTAGATTCCCAAAGAACTTGTCGACTCTGTTGCCAATCTGAAATTGGGGGATTATCGCGCTCGATAGCCTGCTAAAACACTCCGGACCGAAACATGCACTCGATCGCTGGTGGGTGCATCTCTCTCGGTCCGCCTCAATGGGCTCTGTTCGGTCGACCAAGCCTTGCACGATAATGGATCGCGCGTCAAAGCTCTGGTTCCTCAGGGTCGATTGGAACTCTTCGTCTATCTTGGCGACGTCTGTCTTCTTGCCGCCGAGGAGCGTAAGACCCTTCCCTCGGAGGGGAAGCGGGTACTCGGCGCCTATCATCCCGGTCGAATCGGTCTCCGTACTGCTCTCGCCGGTTGTCGCGCCCTTCTCGCCGCGGAGGCGATCTGGGCTGTGAGCCGATCGATAAGATTCGCAGCGACGGATCGATGTGAATCTTGTTGCGTGGCGCGACACGGCTGAGTTCTGGTCTCCTGCTGCTCGGAGTAAATCTACGATCTGCTGCAAGCCTCTCCCAGCTTCCGATCGACGGCTGGACGGACTCGCTATACGAGTTGCAGTGCTAAATTCTGAATTAGCGTCGCGGTATACGAGTCGGTGGGAAGAGTCGACGTCGGCCGCCGGGACTCGTTGCCACGCGCTGCTCGTCGAGTGCTCGCTGAAGATTCTCCAAGCGGCGCGTTCAGCCACGTTAATGGCGTGCTTCCTCCAAGGCGCGAGCCTCGGGTTTCTCCGGTGATGGGAGTATGCGGGGCATCCATGTTCTGCGGGCGAAGCTCTTCTCTCTGCAGAGTCGAGTGTCTCGGCTGGTACTCCTCGTGCTCTTGTACGGGGTCACCTCCTCCAGCTGCTCCGCCGCCATGGGCGAAGCCGGGGGGACTGCGAGGGCCGTCGACCATGAGGATCTCCGCCGCTGGATCACTGCTATCGCATTCGGATGCAGTCTCTACGGAGCCAGTCGACAGATCGAACAGGCCGTAGAGAGACTCGTCGGGCTCAATTGCCACGACCTGGGCGATGGCTGTCTGGCGAGCCACCGCGTACTTCACCCACCGCTGGAGTCTCGACCGACTAGAGCGCTTGCGCTGGCCGGAGACCGGGCGGGCGACCGATAAAGGGGTCGACCGATACGGGGTCGATGGTTGCCGCAGCAGAACGCCGCGGACACATGCGCGAAAGTGCGTCGCCCCGCGGACGGGGAGCGCCTCGATGTCGAGTGGAGCCTCCTAGAGCCACGCGGAGTCATCGGCGACAAAGGTGAGAGCGCCGAGACGGATCTCGCACCCCTCAACCAAAACTCCAGCAGTCATCATGATGAAAGTACTCGGAAGTACCGCAACTTCTCCACAAATCGTTAGAACACCGGCCCCACGGTGGGCGCCAACTGTCGTGGTTCTAAGTCTGACAGTAGAGTGGGGGGTAGGTAAGGAGAGGCAAGGTCCTAGCTATGGAGAAGTTGTGAACACAAGCGATGTACGTGTTCAGGCCCTTCTCGGAAGAAGTAAAAGCCCTACGTCTCGGAGCCCTGAGGCGGTCGAGTGGATTATGAGTGTAGGTATTACAAGAGTGCGAACCCCTCTATCTGTGGAGGGGGGTGGCTTATATAGAGTGCGCCAGGACCCCAGCCAGCCCACATAATGGAGAGGTTAAAGTACATTAAGCACAGGCGTTCTAACGCCCTCATAAAGTGCCTTAACTATCATTAAGTCTATTCAATTACAAGCCGTTGCGTTGCAGAGTGTCTTCTGACCTTCTGGTGGTCGAGTGAGTCTTCATGGTCGAGTGAGTCTTCCATGGTCGAGTCCTTCCAGTCAGTCGAGTGAGTTCCCAGTTGGTCGACTGGAAGATGATCTCTTCTAAGAGTACCCTTGGGTAGGACGTTTAGGTCAGGCCTATGACCCTACCCTAGGTACATGAATCCATCACTCGGCGGCTCGAGGCAATCCGGAATACTGCTGCCATCGGAATAGCCTCCAAGCCCGCCATCTTGCAGTTGATACAATGAATCTGTCTCACTTGTGGATGACTCTCCATCAGAGTAGATGGCCGTCTCACCGTCAGATGCAGATCCTTCAGAGAGACCTTCGTGGATGCATCCCACGAAGGCACGATTCACAGCAGGCGGAGCCCGGGCAGGTCTCGCACGCTGAGCCGTTTTGACGAGGTCGGTGCAAATGTCCGGCTCAGGGCCCGACTCGCCGATTTTGCCGATGAAGACGTGAATTCCGCCGAAGGGGACCCAGTACCCGTACTCAATTGAGCCGGCGTCGGGGCCCCAGCCTGCATCGTCGATGTGGAGCTTGCCGCGACGACTCTTGGTCATCCGGCCTACAATGTATCCCTTGAGCCCTTCGAAGCTGCCCTTCAAGAACTCAAATCCACCGTGCGCTGGCCCCATGGTGGGCGCCAACTGTTGTGGAATTGTCACGACAGATGTCCTAGTGAAAGGACTTAGCCGTGGAGCCATCGCAACTAGGAAGCTTAAACGGGTTAATCGGGACAAAGGACACGAGGTTTATACTGGTTCGGCCCCTTACGGTGAAGGTAAAAGCCTACGATCCAGTTTTGAGTGGGATTGCTTATGTCTCGATAACCAGGGAGCGAATCTCTTGACCTAGCACTCGAGTTGTTGTTACTTACCCTGAACCGCCGCCGGGTCGTCCAGAGGTCGACGCCCAACGGCTCTACAGAGTCCCGACCGCCTCATAAACAGTGCCCAGCTCGGTCTCTTAACTATTCTTGCCTTACAATACAAGTCACGTATATATGGCGGTCTATCACTACGGGCCTTAAGTTGCCTCTGGGCTTTGGGCCCTTAACTGAACCGCCATCTCTATCCTGGGTCTTGGGCTTCAACAATATTTGTAAGTATAACCCGGCCCCTCCTGGGCGAGTCATACCAATAGTTATATCCCCAACAAGAGGAGTATTAATATGCATTAAGGATCTGAACATATGATCTTCCACCAAATAAACCAATTAGCATCAACTACAAGGAGTAATCAACACTACTAGCAACCCACAGGTACCAATTTGTGGTTTTGATACAAGATTGGATACAAGAGATGAACTAGGGTTTTGAGAGGAGATGGTGCTGGTGAAGATGTTGATGGAGATTGACCCTCTCCGATGAGAGGATCGGTGGTGATGATTTCCCCCTCCGGAAGTTTCCCTTGAACAGCTCATGGGAGCCCTAGATTAGTTCGCCTCGTGGCGGCGGAGTTTCGTCCGTAAGCTTGCTTATGATTTTTCCAGGTCAAAGCCTTCATATAGCGAAGATGGGCACCGGAGGGCCACCAGGGGCCCAGGAGAAAGGGGCGCACCGGTGTGTGTGTGGGGGCGCCCCACCCTCTGGCCAGGTGTGGGCCCCTCTGTACTTTCTTCGCTCAATAATTCTTATTAATTCCAAAAGTGACTTAGTGGAGTTTCAGGATTTTTGGAGCTGTGCGAATAGGTTTCAATATTTGCTCCTTTTCCACCAGAATTCCAAATTGCCAAGCATTCTCCTCTTTATGATAAACCTTGTAAAATAAGAGAGAATAACCATAAGTATTGTGACATAATGTGTAATAACAGCCCATAATGCAATAAATATCGATATAAATGCATGATGCAAAATGGACGTATCAACTCCCCCAAGCTTAGACCTCGCTTGTCCTCAAGCGGAAGCCTATATCGAGAAATATGTCCACATGTTTAGAGATAGAGGTGTGGATAAAAATAAAATACGGACATCAGGGCATCATCATTATTCTTATAACAGCAACATATATGGATTTTGTCATACGATTTCTTATGCTCAAGTAACAATCAATTCACAATGTCAAGTATGGTTCAGAAACTTCACTGAGAACTAACAAACTATAATCTCAGTCATTGAAGCAATTGCAATTTATCATAACATCAAAAAGAGTCAAGAATAGAGCTTTTCAGCATGTCCACATACTCAACTATCATATAATCTTCTACAATTGCTAACACTCACGCAATACTTATGGTTATGGAATTTTAATCGGACACTGAGAAAGATAGGGGCTTATAATTTTGCCTCCCAACGTATTCACCTTTGGGTGATGTCAACAATAATAGTTCATGCTAACTTACATCCAATTGGATATATATATATATATATATATATATATATATATATATCAGGATCTTTACAACACAAGGTGCTTTCCAAAGGATAAAATGAAAAAGGGAAAGGTGATGATCACCTTGACTCTTGCATAAACTAAAAGACATAAAGTAAAGGATAGGCCCTTCGCAGAGGAAAGCCGAGGTTGTCATGTGCTTTTAGGGTTGGATGCACAAAATCTTAATGCAAAAGAACGTCACTTTATATTGCCACTTGTGATATGAACCTTCATTATGCAGTCCGTCGCTTTATTACTTCCATATCACACGGTCGTATAAAGCTTATTTTCTCCGCACTAATAAGTCATACATATTTAGAGAGCAATTTTTATTGCTTGCAACATGACAACTTACTTGAAGGATCTTACTCAATCCATAGGTAGGTATGGTGGACTCTCATGGCAAGACCGGGTTTAAGGATATTTGGAAGCACAAGTAGTATCTCCACTTGGTGCAAGGAATTTGGCTAGCATGAGGGGGGAAGGCAAGCTCAACATGTTTGAAAGATCCATGACAATATACTTTAACTGAGATGTGAGAAAACATAAACCATTACATTGTCTTCCTTGTCCAACATCAACTCTTTAGCATGTCATACTTAATGAGTGCTCACAATCATAAAAGATGTCCAAGATAGTCTATTTATATGTGAAAACCTCTCTTTCTTTATAACTTCCTATTGATTGCGACGATGACCAAAACTACGTTTGTCAACTCTCAACAACTTTTATGCCTCATACTCTTTATATGTGAAGTCATTACTACCCACAAGATCAATATGAACTCTTTTATTCTTTTTATTCTTTCTATTTTCTCAAGATCATAGAAAGATAGGAAAGCCCTTGACTCAACACTAATCTTTATTATAGATAGATCACGGACTCGATTACATAAAGAGATCACAAAGCAAAACTCAAAGTATTTCATACCAAAACTTCAATATACTAAATCAAGATATTACTAAAGGATCGAACTAAGTAAAACGGTAAAGATAGGAGTGTGATGGTGATACGATACCGGGGGACCTCCCCAAGCTTGGCAGTTGCCAAGGGGAGTGCCCATACCCATATGATTATGTCCTCGGAGGTGGTGAAGAATTTGTTGGCGTAGACTTCTCCCTCAATTTACGCTTGAGGATAGTATTTTGCTCTTTTAGATCATCAATCTCCTGCTCAAGGCTTAATATTCTTTTGCATAGTTCCTGTTTGTTTTCCTGCAAGAGATGAAAAGGGATAAACTCGATATTTGGCTTCTTTGCTCTATCAGGGAGGCTTGACTTTTTGAACTCGACATGCATGTACCTAGGTTGAGGTAACGGGACTTCATCCTCCTCTGAGCTTGTCTCTTCCTTTCCCTTACGCTCGTAGTCTTCCTCTTCTTCTGTGGTCCAGCCAGAATGCTCCAAGTCCCCTTAGACCTTAGGGTCTGCAAGATAATCAGCCACATAGCTTTCTCCTTCCGAATCCTGAGATGACATATTGCTCAAATCTGCTACAGAGACAGCTCGAAACAAAAACAGAGGATTTTTGCTTGATACGGTGGTCAAAACCTTCGGGAGATTATATAATGAATTTTCACCAACCAAGAGAAGTAACGTGCAAGAAAATGGAGTTCGGGAGGCACACAAGGTGCCCACGAGACAGGGGGCACGCCCAGTAAGGGTGGGCGCGCCCTCCACCCTCGTGGAGGCCTCGTGTCCTTCCCGGATTACTTCTTGCTTTCCAAAATTTTTAAATACTCCAAAACAAAGAAAAATTGCCATTAGAACTGTTTTGGAGTCGGTTTACTTACTGTACCACATACCTATTCCTTTTCGGAGTATGAAACGTTCTGGAAAGTGTCCCTTATGTATTCCTCCAGGGTTACGGTCTCAATAATATTGTTTTCAACATTGATAGGATTACCTGAGATATAATATTTGATTCTTTGATCGTTCACCACCCTCGGACTTGTGCCTTCGAAGTTGTTGATTTTTATGGCACTGGAACGATAGACCTCATCGATAACGTATGGACCTTTCCATTTAGAGAGAAGTTTTCCTGCAAAAAATCAGTTGAATAGCAACACATAATCACCTACGTTAAACTCAGGCTTTTGTATCCTTTTTTCATGCCATCTCTTAACTTTTTCTTTAAACAGTTTGGCATTCTCATAGGCTTGGGTTCTCCATTCATCAAGTGATCTAATATCAAATAACCTCTTCTCACCGTCAAGTTTGAAGTCATAGTTGAGCTCTTTAATATCCCAATATGCTTTATGTTCAAGTTCTAGAGGTAAGTGACATGCTTTTCCATAAACCATCTTATACGGAGACATACCCATAGGATTTTTATAAGCAGTTCTATAGGTCCATAATGCATCATCGAGTTTCTTGGATCAATTCTTTCTAGATCTATTGACAGTATTTTGCAAAATTAATTTGAGCTCTCTATTACTCAACTCTACTTGACCACTGTACTGTCGGTGATAAGGAGATGCAATTCTATGATTAACATCATACTTAGCAAACATTTTACGAAAATCACCATGAATAAAATGTGAACCACCATCAGTCATAAGATATCTAGTGACTAAAAACCTCGGAAAAATAACTTCTTTAAACATCTTAATAGAGGTGTTAAGATCAACACTACTAGTTGGAATAGCTTCTACCCACTTAGTAACGTAATCAACAGCAACTAAAATATGCGTGTAACCATTAGAGGTAGGAAAAGGTCCCATATAATCAAAGCCCCAAACATCAAATGGTTCAATAACAAGAGAACAATTCATAGGCATTTCTTGACGTCTACTAATATTACCAATTCTTCGACATTCATCGCAAGACAAGACAAACTTACGAGCATCTTTGAAGAGAGTAGGCCAATAAAAAAACGGATTGCAATACCTCATGCGCAGTTCTATCTCCAGCGTGGTGTCCTCCATATTGTTCGGAGTGACACTTGTGTAGGATCTGTTCCTATTCATGCTCAGGTACACAATGTCTAATAACACCATCTACTCCTTTATAAAGGTGTGGGTCATCCCAAAAGTAATGTCTTAAATCATAAAATAACTTTTTCTTTTGCTGGTATGTGAAGCTAGGTGGTATAAATTTAGCAACGATGTAATTAGCGTAATCAGCATACCATGGAGGAGTACGAGAAGCATTAACGACCGCTAATTATTCATCAGGAAAGCTATCATCAATAGTTAGTGGGTCATCAAGAACATTCTCTAAGCTAGACAAGTTGTCTGCAACGGGGTTCTCAGCTCCCTTTCTATCAATAATATGCAAATCAAACTCTTGGAGCATGAGAACCCATCTAATAAGTCTAGGCTTAGCATCTTTATTTTCCATAAGATATTTAATAGCAGCATGATCGGTGTGAATAGTAACTTTAGAATCAACAATATAAGGCCTAAACTTATCACATGCAAACACAACTGCTAAGAGCACTTTTTCAGTAGTAGCATAATTTCTCTGGGCAGTATCAACAGTTTTACTAGCATACTGGATAATATTTAATTTCTTATCAACTCTTTGCCCTAGAACAACACCTACAGTATAATCACTAGCATCACACATAATTTCAAAGGGTAAATTCCAATCAGGTGGCTGAACAATAGGTGCAGTGATCAAAGCTTTCTTAAGTATTTCAAATGCTTCTACACAATCATTATCAAAGACAAAAGGAATATCTTTTTGCAATAAATTAGTTAGAGGCCTAGATATTTTTGAAAAGTCCTTAATGAACCTCCTATAAAAACCGGCATGACCAAGGAAACTTATTATACCTTTTATGTCCTTGGGACATGGCTTCTTTTCAATAGCGTCAACTTTAGCTTTATCAACTTCAATACCTCTCTCAGAAATCTAATGCCCCAAGACAATGCCTTCATTAACCATAAAGTGGCACTTTTCCCAATTCAAGACGAGACTAGTGTCTTCACATCTCTACAAAACTCGATCAAGGTTGCCCAAGCAATCATCAAAAGAGGATCCATAAACAGAGAAATCATCCATGAATACCTCACAAATCTTTTCACAAAAGTCAGAGAATATAGCCATCATGCATCTTTGAAAGGTAGCAGGTGCATTATATAAACCAAAAGGCATACATCTATAAGCAAAAGTACCGAAAGGGCAAGTAAAAGTAGTTTTTGATTGGTCCTCCGCTGACACATGTATTTGAGAGAAACCAGAATAACCATCTAGAAAGCAGAAATGTGTATGTTTGGATAGTCTTTCTAGCATTTGATCAACAAAAGGTAAAGGGTAATGATCTTTCTTAGTAGCTTTATTTAATTTGCGGAAATCAATTACCGTCCTATAACCTGTAATAATTCTTTGCGGGGTCAATTCATCTTTATCATTAGGAACAACAGTAATACCTCCCTTCTTAGGAACGCAATGGACATGACTTACCCAATCACTATCAGCAACAGGATAAATTATACCTGACTCAAGGAGCTTAAGTATCTCCTTTCTTACCACTTCTTTCATCTTAAGATTTAACCGTCGTTGAGGATCTTTAACTGTTTTGGCATCTTTATCCAATTTAATTTTGTGTTGGCATAGAGTGGGACTAATGCCCTTAAGATCATCCAGAGTATATCCAATAGCAGCACGGTGCTTCTTCAAAGTTTTCAATAATCATTCCTCTTCTTGTTCTGAAAGGTTAGCATTAATAATAACATGATATATCTTCTTTTCATCAAGATAAGCATATTTAAGATTATCAGGTAATGGTTTTAGCTCAAACACGGGATCACCCTTGGGTGGAGGGGGATCCCCTAGTATTTCAATAGGTAAGTTGTGTTTCAGAATAGGACCCTGTTGAAGGAATAATTCATCTATTTCCCTTCTTTCATTCATAAACATATCATTTTCATGGTCTAGCAAATATTGTTCTAACGGATCAGTAGGAGGCACGGCAATAGTAGCAAGACCAATAATCTCATCCTTACTAGGTGATTCTCTATCACGGGGTTGTCTATGAAACTTGGAAAAATTGAACTCATGAGACATATCCCCTAAGCCAATTGTGAAAATATCCTTTTCACAATCAATCCTAGCATTAACAGTATTCAAGAAGGGTCTACCAAATATAATGGGACAAAAGTCATCTTGTGGGGAACCAAGAACAAGAAAATCAGCAGGATATTTAACTTTCCCACACAAGACTTCAACATCTCTAACAATCCCAACTGGCTTAATGGTATCCCTATTGGCAAGCTTAATAGTAAAATCAATACCTTCTAACTCAGTGGGTACAATATCATGCATAATTTCTTTATATAAGGAAAAGGGTATTGCACTAGCACTAGCACCCATATCACGTGAGCCATGATAACAATGATCTCCTATTTTAACAGAAATAATAGGCATGCCTACAACAAGTCTGTGTATCTTAGCATCTGGTGTAGAAATATTAGCAGTTTCACCACAGAAGTAAATAACATGCCAAATTATCATCCAAGAGATCTTTAACCATAGCAATACTAGGTTCAACTTTGATTTGCTCAGGGGGTGTGTAAGTTCTAGTATTACTCTTATGAACAACAGTTGAAGCTTTAGCATGATCCTTTATCCTAACAGGAAAAGGTGGTTTCTCAACATAAGTAGTAGGAACAATAGGATCATTATAAGTGATAACCCTTTCTTCAACTGTAATAGGTGCAACTACCTTTACTTCAGTGGGAGGATTATATTTAAACCATTTTTCCTTAGGGAGATCAACGTGAGTAGCAAAAGATTCACAAAAAGAAGCTACTATCTCAGAGTCAAGTCCATATTTAGCGCTAAATCCACGAAAAGCATCGGTATCCATAAAAGATTTAACACAATCAAACTTAGGTGTTATACCTGACTCCTTACCATCGTCGGAACCCCAATCTTCAGAGTTGCGTTTAATTCTTTCCAATAAATCCCACTTGAATTCAGTATTCTTCAGCATATAAGAACCAGCACAGGAAGTATCGAGCATGGTGCGATCACTGAGAGAAAGCCGAGCATAATTTTTTTGAATAATCATACCTCTTTAGAGCTCATGATTGGGGCATGGATATAACATTGACTTAAGCCTCCCCCAAGCTTGAGCGATCGCTTCTCCTTCGCGAGGCCAGAAATTATATATGTAATTACGATCACGATGAACAAGATGCATATGATAGAACTTCTGGTGAAATTCCAACTTTAATAGTTTATAGTTCCAAGATCCCGTATCATCACATAGCCTATACCATGTCAATGCGTCTCCCTTCAAAGATAAAGGGAAGACCTTCCTCTTAACAACATCATCGGGAATACCTGCAAGCTTAAATAATCCACAAACTTCATCCACAAAGATAAGGTGTAAATTGGGATGCAATGTTCCATCTCTTGCAAAGGGATTAGCTAGCAGTTTCTCTATCATACCCGAAGGAATCTCAAAGTAAAAATTTTCAATAGGTTCAGTAGGTTGAGGAGCAACTCTTTGCTCTACTAGTCAGGGCGAAGATACCCCAAACAAGCCCCTCAAAGATTAGTTTCCATAGTAACAAGTGACAGAAAATTTCAGCACACTATATAAATGTTTCCTTACCAAGTTCCACTCACCAAAGGCGCTTCACTCCCCGGCAACAGCGCCAGAAAAGAGTCTTGATGACCCACAAGTATAGGGGATCTATCGTAGTCCTTTCGATAAGTAAGAGTGTCGAACCCAACGAGGAGCAGAAGGAAACGACAACTGGTTTTCAGTAAGGTATTCTCTGCAAGCACCTAAATTGTAGGTAACAGATAGTTTTGTGATAAGGTAATTTGTAACAGGTAACAAGCAATGAAAGTAAATAAAGTGCAGCAAGGTGGCCAAATCCTTTTTGTATTAAAGGACAAGCCTGGACAATTTCTTATAATGAGAAAGGAGCTCCCGAGGACACATGGGAATTATCGTCAAGCTAGTTTTCATCATGCTCATATGATTCGCGTTCGGTACTTTGATAATTTGATATGTGGGTGGACCGGTGCTTGGGTATTGCCGTTTCTTGGACAAGCATTCCACTTATGATTAACCCCTATTCCAAAAGAAGTATTAAGGTAAACCTAGCCATAACATGAAACTAGTGGATCCAAATCAGCCCCTTACGAAGCAATGCATAAACTAGGGTTTAAGCTTCTGTCACCCTAGGAACTCATCATCTACTTATTACTTCCCAATGCCTTCCTCTAGGCCCAAATAATGGTGAAGTGTCATGTAGTTGACGTTCACATAACACCACTAGAGGAGAGACAACATACATCTCATCAAAATATCGAACGAATACCAAATTCACATGAGTACTAATAGCAAGACTTCACCCATGTCCTCAGGAACAAACGTAACTACTCACAAAGCATATTCATGTTCATGATCAGAGGAGTATTAATATGCATTAAAGATCTGAACATATGATCTTCCACCAAATAAACCAATTAGCATCAACTACAAGGAGTAATCAATACTACTAGCAACCCCCAGGTACCAATTTGTGGTTTTGATACAAGATTGGATACAAGAGATGAACTAGGGTTGTGAGAGGAGATGGTGCTGGTGAAGATGTTGATGGAGATTGACCCCCTCCCGATGAGAGGATCGTTGGTGATGACGATGGTGATGATTTCCCCCCTCCGGGAAGTTTCCCAGCAGAACAGCTCATGGAGCCTAGATTGGTTCGCCATGGTTCCGCCTCGGCGGCGGAGTTTCGTCCCGTAAACTTGCTTATTATTTTTCGAGGTAAAAGCCTTCATATAGCGAAGATGGGCACCGGAGGCCACCAGGCCTAGGAGGCAGGGGCGCGCCCGGTGGGCGCCCCACCCTCCCCGGCTTTGGTGTGGGCCTCCTCTGTATTTTCTTTGCTCAATAATTCTTATTAATTTCAAAAGTGACTTCCGTGGAGTTTTAGGATTTTTGGAGCTGTGTAGAATAGGTTTCCAATATTTGCTCCTTTTCCAGCCAGAATTCCACCTACCGGCATTCTCACTCTTCATGATATACCTTGTAAAATAAGAGAGAATAGCCATAAGTATTGTGTCATAATGTGTAATAACAGCCCATAATGCAATAAATATCGATATAAAAGCATGATGCAAAATGGACGTATCAAAGGTCGACGCATTTACGGCCCGTCTGAGTTTCTGCCTGTGAACAATCCACATTGTAAATAGGCCACCAGGAGTTGAGATACATTTCGGCCTGCTAATGACCAGTGGGTTATTTGGCACAAACAGGGAGCAATCTCACTTTCAGCCTATTTAAAGGCCCATGTTATTTATGGGCTCGAGATATTTATACATGTTAACGTCCTGTTGTTACTGAGGGCCCAAATTATGTTTAGGCCTGTTAAAGGCCCACTGTGGGCACATGCATGTCAAAAATAAGAAAGATTATGCTGATTTAGGCCCAAATATGTTTAGTGGGCTATATGCAAATTATGGCTTATAATCATTTTTAGCCCAATTGGAATTGTGGGCCCGATGAATGTTGGCACGTTGGGCTCCTATAAAGCTTTCGGCCGAATATGTTACTAAGATAAACTTACACTACACAAAAATAGCATCGTAATTTTTACAGCCTTTGGCAGCACAATAAATGTTGTATCACAACAAAATAAATTCCAACCATACAACAAAAGGCCTATTGGCATAAAGTTTACAGTCCTTGCAGATAAAAGCACCATTAGATGTGTAGAAGAACAAATCATTTGACCTGAGTGCTAATGTTTCAGGCTGTATAATATGATGGAGCAGCATGATCTTCCCCTTTTTTCTGCCATTGCTCTTGAACAATGAAGCAAATGTGTGATAGTTGGTTTCAAAACCATTCATATCTTGACGACTTTTGTCAACCACTATTCTTGTTTTCGAAACGACCTCCATTAGGGATTGAACTTGTGTCTGGAGCACAGATATATCACTCTGTCTAGCCGTAAGATTTTTTTTCAGTAGCCGATTTGGACGAGGTTACCTTTACAACCAACTCAGAATTACGCAGGAAGGTGCTTTTTGCACTGTTAGTGGGGAGATACTGGTGCACTACAACAAGAGGTGACATTGTGCCTATGGTAGCCTCGTCACCTTCAGTTGGTTGTGGTTGTTCAATCATTTGTTCCATAGCTTGCTGAAAGTTTGAACTTGTAGATTAATGTACCGGATAAGTTACTATGAGATAAATACAAACAAATCAGGTCTCGCGTTGCTACCTCTTGAGCTTGCGTTGGTTTTCCCTTGAAGAGGAAAGGGTGATGCAACAAAGTAGCGTAAGTATTTCCCTCATTTTTGAGAACCAAGGTATCAATCCAGTAGGAGACGACGCACAAGTCACCGAATACCTGCACAAACAATCAAGAACTTGCAACCAACACGATAAAAGGGTTGTCAATCCCTTCATGGTCACTCGCAAAAGTGAGATCTGATAGAGATAATAAAGTAAATATTTTTGGTATTTTTGTTCTATAGATTGGAAAGTAAAGATTGCAAAATAGTAAACGAGATTCAATAATATGGAAAAGAGATGCAATATAATGGAAAAGAGACCCGGGGGCCATAGGTTTCACTAGTGGTTTCTCTGGAGATAGCATGTATTATGGTGGGTGAACAAATTACTATCGAGCAATTGATAGAAAAGCGCATAATTATGATGACATCTAAGGCAATGATCATGAACATAGGCATCACGTCTGTGTCAAGTAGACCGAAACGATTCTGCATCTACTACTATTACTCCACACATCGACCGCTATCCAACATGCATCTAGATTATTAAGTTCATAAGAACGGAGTAACGCATTAAGCAAGATGACATGATGTAGAGGGATAAACTCAAGCAATATGATATAAACCCCATATTTTATCCTCGATGGCAACAATACAATACGTGCCTTACTGCCCCTACTATCACTGGGAAAAGACACCGCAAGATTGAACCCAAAGCTAAGCCCTTCTCCCATGGCAAGAAAGATCAATCTAGTAGGCCAAACTAAACCGATAATTCGAAGAGACTTGCAAAATATCAAATCATGCATATAAGAATTCAGAGAAGAACCAAATAATATTCATAGATAATCTTGATCATAAATTCACAATTCATCGGATCTCGGCAAACACACCGCAAAAGAATATTAAATCGAATAGATCTCCAAGAACATCGAGGAGAACTTTGTATTGAGAATCAAAGAGAGAGAAGAAGCCATCTAGCTAATAACTATTGCCCCGAAGGTCTATGGTAAACTACTCACGCTTCATCAGAGAGGCAATGGTGTTGATGTACAAGCCCTTCATGATCGATTGCCCCTCCGACAGATCACCGGAAAGGGCCCCAAGATGGGATCTCACGGGTACAAAAGGTTGTGGCAGTGGAAAAGTGGTTTCGTGGCTCCCCCTGGTGTTTTTTGGTATAAGAGTATATATAGGCGAAAGAACTAGGTCGGTAAGCTACAAGGGGGCCACGAGGGTGGGGGGCGCGCCTACCCCCTAGGCGCGCCCTCATGCCTCGTGGACGCCTTGTTGCGTCTCTGACTTCAACTCCAAGTCTTCTGGTTTGCTTTCGGTCCAAGAAAGATCATCGTGAAGGTTTCATTCCGTTTGGACTCCGTTTGGTATTCCTTTTCTGCAAAACTCTAAATTAGGCAAAAAAATAGAAACTGGTACTGGGCCTCAAGTTAATAGGTTAGTCCCAAAAATAATATAAAAGAGCATATTAAAGACCATTAAAAAATCCAAAACAAATAACATAATAGCATGGAACAATCAAAAATTATAGATACGTTGGAGACGTATCACATGTCTATACGTAACTTATTTTGGTGAACTATTGTAATACATTAGCATGTATTGTAGTGCCAACTACATAATAAAATCACTTTTGGAACATATGTCCATGTAGCATGCCTACTGGATTGTCTATTTCCTCAAATTCATTGACATCTAAGGATAAAGAGACATGGTTTAAAGTAGGATGAACATAGTATGACATCATTCATATCATGGGCAAACAGATATCAAACAAACATGCTATAGTATCATTGCGGGGCATGTGAACATCACAACTAGATTACAGATCAAGACCAAAAGAATATCCTTCCTCTCTTTTAAACTGTGTAAGGTGAAATGATACATTAAGACAACTTGTGTAAAAGAAAACAGAGTAGCTGACATTGGTTGCAAACCATGCAGTTAAATGAACACATCACAGTAACAAGCAGTTCAAAGGCAGGAGGAGTAAGGACTAACAACAACGGCTTGAACTAGTATGCTCATGCCCTTCATCTTGCTGGCGTGGTAATCCTTGAAGATTTGCACTGCATTCGGTTCAGGTTCTTTTTGGTCCGCATAGGCTTTCCTCTGTATTTGGAACAAGTCAATATAGATACGATAATATGGCACAGAAAAAAGAAGGAAGTAGAAGTTATTTACAAGGGCCTCGCAGTGTGCAATAGCTACGAGATCCTGTTGTCCGTTGGAATTTCACTTTAGAATGGTTGATCTTGTTCTTCAAAAAGTTAGCCTAGTAGAAGATACACTTGTAAGGCACATACGTAAATATGAGTTCAATATGTGATCTGATCAAATACATATACCCTACCTGATACTTTGGATCAGACCAGTGTTTAAAAAGGGTTGACTAGTCTTCATCTATAATATATTGCACTGGAGATGTTTGGGCGATTTCATTGTTAGCCTTGCCTTCAAAGTGAGTTTTTTAAGGTGATACCGATATTGTCACAGAGCAGACTGAAAAACATGAGTGCATGCTTGTTTAGTTGCATCATCTTTTGGATCCAACTTGAACCTCATCTATTGAAAAGAGAATGCGAGTCTTATTAGGAGGAAGCTAGAAAGTATGGGACAGAGCAAGACAATATTACAAATTGTGATGAATATCATTACTTACAGATAAATGGTTAAGGAAGGTGTTAAACTAGGTATCCTCTTTCTCATTCTTGTACTGGATCCACGTTGGGAGGATACGTGCATGACACCTAATGGAAATGGCTGCCTCTGATACTAACATGGCTGACTCTGTAGCATCACGTGGCCTTTTTAAACCTGCCTCAAAATGGATCTCCATTTTTCCTCCTTTAGATTTTGTTAATCTGTCAAGCATTATCCCTGATGTCTGTTTTCGCTTGCGCCGTGGTGCTAGTTCAACAACGAATATGGAAAGTGTTAGTGCACATCAAACTGTGATAGTAGATATAATGGAGCATGCAACTGCAAATTGACTCAGTCAGGTACCGTCTTGGTGTTGATGCTCATGAGGTTCATCTGATCCTGCCAAGTCCTGTTGTGTCAACAGTGCTTCGAAGTAGTGTTAGGTGTGAAGGCAGTTTGGCAACAGGCCAGTTGCGGAGCAAACGAACGAGTAACTCAATGCAAGATGAAGGGGATGCTGCAACTATTGGAGCAGGTGATACTATTTTGTAGATTTAGCCGGTGGACTTGGACCTTCTACTGCACTATAAGTAACAGCAGAATCTCGAGAGAAGATCCTTTTCCATTGCACCCGACGAGTATCACCATTCCCTTCTATATTCTTTTCCTTGCTCTGTTTTGACTTTGCCATGTCAAGCCGTACCCACAACACAAAATAATAAAACTGCTCTTCAGAACTCATTGATGCATGATACAAACAACAATACTTTCATGTAAGACAACCGTATGAGGAGGATGGAATATGTAAGAAAAAATAGGACAACGTGACATATTCACAACTACGATGTGTAAACTAAGCAGAAGTATTTCAAGAGAATAGAAGTAATGCAAGCTAGACACCATATGAAATATGCAACCAATATCACTCTGCCAAGTTAAATGTGTCTTGTCACAAGTGGCACTTCGAAAAAGTATAAGCAGTACAACCTAGAAATCAATGCAAGATGCAACCACTATCACACTGCCAAGTTAAAAGCATCCAATCATGAGTGATTGACGCGGGATACACACCAACAGTACTTTGATGTAAGAACATGGTACGATAGATAGATGAAGTGTATTCTAGACATACAAAGGCATGTCATATGCACATGTATAACGTATAAACCCAGTAGGTGCAATTTAATCAAACAGAAGAAATACAAGGTAGACAACATGCAACATGAAACCAATTATCACACTCTCAACTTAGAGAAAGTACCTGGGATGGTCGAGTAGGGGTGATGAACTCATCATGTAGACTTGGGACTTCAACTGCAGTAGTAGTAGCAGCAGCAAATCTAGAGAGCCTCCGTTTGCGTCGGTCCGGAGGACCACCAACATCCCCTAACTTACTCTTTTCCTTCCTCTTTTTTGATAATTCCTCCTGAAGTCAAAACCACAAGAAGATGAATAAAATTAGCTCTGCATAAATGGTTGATGCATGATACAGATGAACACTACTTTGATGTAAGGCAAGTGCATGATAGGAGGATGGAATATATACAAAAAAATGACCCTCTGTTTGCAACATAGACCCATTAACACTCACCGCCCTTGTTCTCTCTCTATTTGACACGCACCCCCCCTAAGTACCATAATCTCTCACTCCATCATAGGCACATGCACTCCCCCCTAAGTATGACTATCTCTCACTATCCATCTAGAACACTCGTACTGTCTCCTTCCATCCATACGTCTATCTCGAGATCTCTCAGGGTATCTTTTATCGCGCACACACCTTGTCACTCGATCACCCACCCATGTAGTCCCATCACGATCTCCAAGAGATCTCTCTGTCACAAGCACAGACTCTCTCCTCCCCATGCATGCATTTTCTCCATACATCTCTCTCGACCTCTCTCCCATGTTTTTCAGACCTCTCTTGGCCACGTGCTAGGGGTCTTTATCTCTCGGTGGCAAACAACCACAGACTATCTCCTCACCTCGCTTCCGCCGTTGAAGATGCATGTGTGATATGTTTGCATAAGACACACACGCTTTTGTCTACTTTATCGTGTGTTATCCATGTCTCTTTCACACACGCACACACACTTTGTTCACTCACTCTTTCTATTTCTCTCTCTCTCTCTCTCTCTCTCTCTCTCTCTCTGTCTCTCTCTCTAGTTAGGCACTCTCTCACGTCCATAAACATATGGATGTTTTGAAAAGTCAAACCTTAGAACAGTTTGACCAGGTATATGTGGAGAAAAATGTTTACATCTGGAATGATCATTAGATTCATCGCAAGATGTACTTACACTACAAAAAAAGACACACCCGAGACATTTTGGGCCGAACGAATTTTTTCTGTCATGCTTATGACACTTCTATGACGATAATTGTGACAAAACATGGTATCATCATAGATGTGGTGGGCTCCTAATTCTATGACAAAAAATCATGACAGAAAATGGGCTTTTCGTCCTCGCGGCTGGAGAAGCAACTGCATGACATTCTTTGTGTCGTCCATGACGTAAAAAACCGTGGTAGAAGCGAGGGCGAGGAAAATATCAGGGAGTTCCCGGTTACGATGGGTGGTCGAGGCCGAGCGATGCGCATTTCTCTCGTACACGTACACGCGTGAGTGCGAGGCATTGGGATCTAACTGAACCCAAGCGAGGCGTTCGCCTACTGAACCCGAGCGATTGCACTGCATGCTACACGTTATTGAACCCGAGCGATCGATCGATCTGGCTGTTAAGTGAACCCGATCAAGCGATTCCTTCGCTACTGCTGCTAACTGAAGCCGATCGAACCTACTGCCTCTTGATGAATAGTGAGCGTTGTTGGGGGGTTGGATGAACAGTTCCCAGCGGGGGGTTGGATGAACAGGACCCCGTGGTAGTAGATGTCGTTGCCGCTAGATGAATAGGACCCCGATCGAGGCGGTTGGGGGTGGATGAATAGGACCCCGTGGAGGGCTGGATGTACAGGACCCCGTGGAGGGCTGGTTAAACAGTAGCCGGTGGAGGGCTGGATGAACAGTAGCCTGTGGAGGGGTAGTTGAATAGGACCCCGTGGAAAGGACTAGTTGAACAATAGCCGATGGAGGAGCGGTGGAGGCTGGATGAACAGGAGCCCATGGATGAACAGTCATAGGTGGAGGCTGGTGGAGGTCGATGGTGGATGAACAGTAGACCGTGGAGGCTGGAGGAGGTCGACAGTGGAGATGAACAGTAGCCCGAGGAGTCCCGTTTTGTGGTACGCCACACCCCTCCTGATAAACAGGACCCCCGTTTCAACCGTAGCGCTCCGACACAAGTTCGTTTCCTCCGTTTTGCGGTACGCCTCACCCCTCCCGATCAACAAGATCCCATTTCGACCGTAGACACTCGAACACAAGTCCGTTTCCTCTGTTTTGTGGTACGCCAGACCCCTCCCGATGAACAGGATCCCGTTTCGACCGTAGGCGGTCGAACACAAGGCCGTTTTCTCTGTTCTGTGGTATGCCAGGCCTCATTTCAATTGGTTGTTCCGTCCAAGCCGGTTGCCTCCCGATGAACATGACGACGCATTTTCTCCGTTTCGACCTAGCCAGTTGCCTGCTGATGAACAGGACGCCTTCGCTGCCTCTCTATGTACACGAGCCTGGCCGTACGTATGCACGAGTAGGCGTTCGAGACCCCGCCTGTATGTACGTATGTGGCTGTATTTACTTTCTTGCACCCTGGTTGTACGTACTTGTACATGCTACGTGCGCACCTCTACTACGGCACGTGCCCTTCCTTACTTGTCCATGATTCATCGCTGCAGCCTATGGACAGACCGATCGACTAGTATGTATGTACACGTTCGCGACCAGAATGACAATGCTACGTACGCTTCGACCATGTGGGTCCCGACTGTCAGGCACTTCCTTGCGTGCGAAGATGATGCTGGTGGGTCCTAGCAGTTAGGGGAAACAGTTTTTCGTGAAATACGGTGGCCTATTAGGTGGTCCCTGCTGTTAGGTGGAGGAATCATTATTTTGCATGCAATAAGGAGGCACTTCCTTGCTGCGACTATGGGCCCACCTGTCAGCCTCTCCACGTACAATGCTCATCTGATGGAAGTTGTTCCTTGACCACGTTGACCACGCCGCGACGAGAGCACCAGGCCGGTGGACGACGGCGAGGCCTATGAAGGGGACGATGCGGAGCCCAGGAAGATGCAGTAGTGGATGCCCACGGAGAGAGAGTACGAGGGTTCACTGGTTCGTCTATGGTGTGAGGCTGCCGTCGCCACAGAATAACAGGGGGTGCAGTGAGTAGAGGGATGACCTGAATAGCGGTGGATGTAGTAGCGGGTGGTGAGGCCTCCGCGGCAGCACAACTGGCCATGGGAGGCAGGAGCAGGCGGTACGACCGGTGCTGGTTTGGGCGGCTAGAGCAAGAAGACGAGAGGTTGAAGAAGCACTACGGCCGTAGGATGTACATTGTACGGTCACTAGAGCTAGAATCGTTCATATTGACTAAGTTGACAAAGGCCTCCATCCGCGTCAACTTAGTAGGCCCACAAGTCAGCCTCCGAAACAGTGCGCCCCAGATGTCAGTGGAAGAAATCATTTTTTGCATAATAAGGAGGCATTTGATTGCGTGCGGCTAGACCAGCGATAGGAGTAGGTTGGGCCGGTCAAGCCTGTGCCACATCACAGCCAGCCACAAGAGGAGGAGTAGGCTGTCCCGCCGGTGCTAGTTTAGGCGGCTGGAGCAGGAAGATCAGAGGTTGAAGAAGCAAGTCGGTTGTTGGATGGACATCCAACAGTCACTGCTGCTAGAATCATGTGTTGTCTGACAAAGCCTTGCGTAAACAAGTCAGCCTCGAAATTTGTGGCGTGTATAGCCCGTTTGCTATTATTTTTATAATTTTTACTCATTTGCTAATTCATATGGAATTTATTGCAGGCCATTTTTAATTTTTAGAATTGCTGCACATTTTCTGGTCTATGCCAGGGTTAAAAAATTGAACTAAAAATGTGCAAAATTTTAAAAATTCACATATTTTTGCTCGGGAACAAAATATTCTTAATCCAAAAATTAGTAGCCATTCTAAAACAAATTTAAAAATAAATTAGTACTGTGTCATGTTAAAATCCAATGAAATATAAAATATCAGTGAAGAACAAAAACAAAAATAGAAACTAATTGCCCATTTGGTATAATTTTTTTTGGAATTTGCAACCCCTTTGACATTACTTTTAAGATATACTGACCATACTCTTTGGCCAGGCCGGAATGCATCCCTCCTCATCTTGAAAGATTTGCAGCCCAGTAAGTCGGAGAAAACAAATAGGCCTAGCTTGGGTAATCTTCAAAAAGAAATAGTGGGCTACCTATTTTCCCAAAGAAAAAACTGTTGTCTGGTCATGTTGTTAGGTGGGCCACAGAGACCACATAACCCAGTTTATAGCCTGCACCTCCGAACAAATTCTCAAAAAAAATTGTGCAATTCTGTCGTTAATTGACTATATGTTGACAATGATGTGGGTCCCAGATATCAGCAGGGTGGATTAGAGTAAAAAATGAGGGGTGCATCTGAGTAGTAAAAGAGGCGCTTGCTTGTGTTCGGGAGTGGACCTGGTGGGTCTATACTGTCATACTCACAACTACAGTCCTCTCCTAATTCACTATGTTGACAGGGCCAGACGACGGTGCCGCGACGAGTGCACAAAGGCGGAGGATAAAGTGCTCTCACCAATGTTTTGGGCTGGGTTGGACATTCTTCTCGAAAAATAAAATGGACCGGAACTATTTACGACGTTGACTATGATTTGCATGGGTCCGCTGGTTGAAAATGGTTGGAGAAAGAAGACTGGTTGTTATCTTTGCCTAAGAATAATATCGACTGAATGTAACAACACTATCATAGGAAATAATATCCTCCTGTTAAAATTTGACTTTTCAAATCGTGAATTTAAAGAACTCGTGCATGAGCATTTAGCTTTATTTATTTATCTATTTATTTACTTATTTATGTTTAGGGGACCATGAGCATGTACCTGGCTCGGATTCATGAGAGAGCCTCCCTTCCAGTTAATTATGTGCTCCTCTATTGGGACTTCATCAGTGGGTTGCATGTTATCGACAACTGGAAAATGTGTTCTATACCAAAAATAATATGCGCTACGTACGGTACGTGGCACTAAAGGATCGGACCATGCAACGACTTCCAAAACATTGTGTTTGTCGTTCTAAAAACACATTTATTCAACCAACAGACAAAATATACTACTGATTGTACATTGAAAACAGCAGCAACAACAACCAGGGCTGGGAGTGCAACGGAAGCTGTAAGCAGGCCAGAAGAGTAAAGACGCAGCTCTCTCTTCCAAACCAAACATCAGCCATCATTACAAAAGGGCTACCAAAAAAGAACAAGTGTATGCATCAAACTAAATAAAGATCCTACTACACCAAGTGTACGCATGTAACTAACTGGCTCAGTTAGACGTTACTATGTATTAAGCTGTGGAGATTGGCTGGCGGCTTGAACCAAATGGGTGCCTTGTTGGAAATATGCCCGAGAGGCAACAATAAAATAGTTATTATTATATTTCCTTGTTCATGATAATTGTCTATTGTTCATGCTATAACTGTATTAACCGGAAACCATAATACATGTGTGAATATATAGACCACAACATGTCCCTAGTGAGCCTCTAGTTGACTGGCTAGTTGATCAAAAGATGGTTGTGGTTTCCTGACCATGGACATTAGATGTCATTGATAACGGGATCACATCATTTGGAGAATGATGTGATGGACAATACCCAATCCTAAGCATAGCACAAGATCGTGTAGTTCGTTTGCTAGAGCTTTTCTAATGTCAAGTATCTTTTCTTAGACCATGAGATTTTGCAACTCCCGGATACCGTAGGAATGCTTTGGGTGTACCAAATGTCACAACGTAACTGGGTGGCTATAAAGGTACACTACAGGTATCTCTGAAAGTGTCTGTTGGGTTGGCATGAATCGAGACTCGGATTTGTCACTCCGTATGACGGAGAGATATCTCTGGGCCCACTCGATAATGCATCATCATAATGATCTCAATGTGACTAATGAGTTAGCCATGGGATCATGCGTTACGTAACGAATAAAGAGACTCGCCGGTAACGAGATTGACCAAGCTATGGGAATACCGACGATCGAATCTCGGGCAAATAACATACCGATAGACAAAGGGAATTGTGTACGGGATTGATTGAATTTCCGACATAGTGGTTCATCCGATGAGATCATCATGGAACATGTGGGAGCCAATATGGGTATCCAGATCCCGCTATTGGTTATTGACTGGAGAGGTATCTCGGTCATGTCTGCATGGTTCCCGAACCCGTAGGGTCTACACACTTAAGGTTCGGTGACGCTGGAGTTGTTATGGGAAATAGTATGTGGTTACCGAAGGTTGTTCAGAGTCCCGGATGAGATCCCGGATGTGACGTGGAACTCCGTAATTGTCCGGAGGTGAATATCGATATATTGGGTGAAGGGTATTGGAGTCCGGAATTGTTCCGGGGGTACCGGGTAACGACCAGCGTGTCCGAAAGGGGTTTCGGAGGCCCCAACAAGTGTTGGGGGGCCTTATGGGCCAAGGAGAGGGGGCACATCAGCCCACTAAGGGGCTGTGCACCCTTCCATCCCATCTCACATAACCTGGAGAGGTGGGGGTGCCTCCCCTAGGGCAGCCGCCCCTCCCGGTTTGGGGGGCAAGTTTCCTAGGGGTGGGAGCGCCCAAACCCATCTAGGGTTTCCCCTGTGGCCACCGCCCCTCCCATTGGGAAACCATAGGGCGCCTTCTCCTCCCCCTTCCCCCTATATATAGTGAGGGAGAGAGAGGGCTGCCACACCCCTTCCCCTGGCGCATCCCCTGCCTCCTCCAACACCTCCTTCTCATCCATAGAGCTTGTCGAAGCCCTGCACGAGAACCACAAGCTCCACCACCACGTCGTCATGCTGCCGGAGCTCTCCCTCAACTTCTCCTCTCCCCTTGCTAGATCAAGAAGGAGGAGACGTCCCTGGGTAGTACGTGTGTTGAACGCGGAGGCGCTGTCCGTTCGGTGCTAGATCGGATCTTCCGCGATTTGAACCGCCGCGAGTACGACTCCATCAACCGCATTCTTGTAACGCTTCCGCTTAGTGGTCTTCAAGGGTATGAAGATGCACTCCATTCTCTTTCTCATTGCTAGCATCTCCTAAATTGATCTTGGTGACATGTAGGAAAATTTTGAATTATTGCTACGTTCCCTAACAGTGGTATCAGAGCTAGGTCTATGCGTAGATTATATGCACGAGTAGAACACAAAGTAGTTGTGGGCGATGGTTTGTTCAATTTTCTTACCGTTACTAGTCTTATCTTGATTCAACGGCACTGTGGGATGAAGCGGCCGGACCGACCTTACACGTACGCTTACGTGAGACAGGTACCACCGACTAACATGCACTTGATGCATAAGGTGGCTAGCGGGTGTGTGTCTCTCCCACTTTAGTCGAATCGGATTAGATGAAAAGGGTCCTTATGAAGGGTAAATAGCAATTGGCATATCACTGTTGTGGCTTTTGCGTAGGTAAGAAACATTCTTGCTAGAAACCCATAGCACCCACGTAAAACATGCAACAACAATTATAGGACGTCTAACTTGTTTTTGCAGGGTATGCTATGTGATGTGATATGGCCGAAAGGATGTGATGAATGATATATGTGATGTATGAGATTGATCATGTTCTTGTAATAGGAATCACGACTTGCATGTCAATGAGTATGACAACCGACAGGAGCCATAGGAGTTGTCTTAATTTATTGTATGACCCGCGTGTCAATCAAAACGCCATGTAATTACTTTACTTTATTGCTAACCGTTAGCCATAGTAGTAGAAGTAATAGTTTGTGAGACAACTCCATGAAGACACGATGATGGAGATCATGATGACGGAGATTATGGTGTCATGCCGGTGACAATGGTGATCATGCCGCGCCTCGAAGATGGAGATCAAAGGCGCAAAATTATATTTGCCATATCATGTCACTTTATGATTTGCATGTGATGCTTGTCATGTTTACATCTTAATTGCTTAGAATGGCGGTAGTATAAATAAGATGATCCGAAGTTTCATTGTTTCGAAGCACCACATGATGATCGGGTGTGATAGATTCTAACGTTTGCATACAACGAGTGTAAGCCAGATTTACAGACGCAAAACACTTAGGTTGACTTGACGAGCCTAGCATGTACAGACATGGCCTCGGAACACGAGATACCGAATGGTAGAACATGAGTCATATGGTAGATGCGATCAACATGGAGATGTTCACCGTTGATGACTAGTCCGTCTCACGTGATGATCGGACACGGCCTAGTCAATTCGGATCATATATCAATTAGATGACTTGAGGGATGTCTATCTGAGTGGGAGTTCATTAAATAATTCGATTAGATGAACTTAATTATCCTGAACATAGTCAAAAGGTCTTTGCAAATTATTACGTAGCTTAGTGTTTAGATATGCTCCTAGAGAAAATTTAGTTGAAAGTTGATAGTAGCAATTATGCGGACTGGGTCTGTAAACTGAGGATTGTCCTCATTGCTGCCCAGAAGTATTATGTCCTTAATGCACCGCTCGGTGTGCTGAACCTCGACCATCGTCTGTGGATGTTGCGAACATCTGACATACACGTTTTGATGACTACGTGCTAGTTCACTACATAATGTTAAACAGTTTAGAATTGAGGCGCCGAAGACATTTTTGAAATGTCGCAGAACATATGAGATGTTCCAAGAGCTGAAATTGGGATTTCAGGCTCGTGCCCACGTCAAGAGGTATGAGTCCTCCGACAAGTTTCTTAGCCTGCAAACTAAGTGAGAAAAGCTCAATCGCTGAGCATGTGCTCAGATTGTCCGAGTACTACAATCGCTTGAATCGAGTGGGAGTTAATCTTCCATATGAGATAGTGATGGTTTTCCAAAGTCACTGCCACCAAGCTACTAGAGCTTCGTGATGAACTATAACATATCAGGGATAGATATGATGATCCTTGAGCTATTCGCGATGTTTGACACCGCGAAAGTAGAAATCAAGTTGGAGCATCAATTGTCGATGGTTAGTAAAACCACTAGTTTCAAGAAGGGCAAGGGCAAGAAAGGGATACTTCATGAAATGGCAAATCAGTTGCTGCTCTAGTGAAGAAGCCCAAGGTTCAACCCAAACCCGAGACTAAGTGGTTCTGTAATAAGGGGAACGGTCACTGAAGCAGAACTACCCTAGATACTTGGTACATGAGAAGGCTGGCAAGGTCGACACAACTATATTGGATATACATTATATTAATGTGTACTTTATTAGCACTTTAGTAGCACTAGGGTATTAGATACCGGTTTGGTTGCTAAGTGTTAGTAACTTGAAATAAAAGGCTACGAAATAAACGGAGACTAGCCAAAGGTGAGATGACGATATGTGTTGGAAGTGTTTCCAAGGTTGATGTGATCAAACATCGTACACTCCCTCTACCACCGGGATTGGTGGTAAACCTAAATAACTGTTATTTGGTGTTTGCGTTGAGCATAGACATGATTGGATTATGTTTATTACTACGGTTATTCATTTAAGGAGAATAATGGTTACTCTATTTATTTGGATAATACCTTCAATGGGATTGCACCTAAAATGAATGGTTTATTGAATCTCGATCGTAGTGATACACATGTTCATGCCAAAAGATATAAGATAGTAATGATAGTACCACCTACTTGTGGCACTGCCATTTGACTCATATTGGTATAAAAGGCATGAAGAAGCTCCATGTTGATGGATCTTTGGACTCACTCGTTTTTTGAAAAGTTTGAGACATGCGAACCATGTCTATTGGTATATACGCATGAAAAAACTCCATACAGATGGATCGTTTGGACTCACTTGCTTTTGAATCACTTGAGACATGCAAATCATACCACATGGGCAAGATGACTGAAAGGCCTCGTTTTCAGTGAGATGGAACAAGAAAGCAACTTGTTGGAAGTAATACATTTTGATGTGTGCAGTTCAATGAGTGCTGAGGCACGCAGTGGATATCGTTATGTTCTTACTTCACACATGATTTGAGTAAATGTTGAGTATATTTACTTGATGAAACACAAGTCTGAATTATTGAAAGGTTCAAGTAATTTCTGAGTGAAGTTGAAGATCGTCGTGACAAGAGGATAAAATGTCTATGATATGATCATAGAGATGAATATCCGAGTTACGTGTTTGGTATGCAATTAAGACATTGTGGAAATTGTTTCACAACTAATGCCGCATGGAACACTATAGTGTGATGGTGTGTCCGAACATCATAGCTGCACCCTATTGGATGTGGTGCATACCATGATGTCTCTTATCAAATTACCACTATCGTTTGTGGGTTAGGTATTAGAGACAACCACATTCACTTTAAATAGGGCACCACGTAATTCCGTTGAGATGACACTGTATGAACTATGGTTTAGACAAACCTAAGTTGTCGTTTCTTAAAAGTTTGGGGCTGCAACGCTTATGTGGAAAAGTTTTAGCCTGATAAGCTCAAACCCAAAGCGGATAAATGCATCTTCATAGGACACCCAAAACAGTTGGGTATACCACCTAATTCAGATCCGGAAGCAAAATTGATTGTTTCCAGAAACGAGTCCTTTCTTGAGGAAAAGTTTCTCTCGAAAGAATTGAGTGGGAGGATCGTGGAGACTTGATGAGGTTATTGAACCGTCACTTCAACTAGTGTGTAGCAGGGCACAGGAAGTTGTTCCTGTGGCGCCTACACCAATTGAAGTGGAAGCTGATGATAGTGATCATGAAACTTCGGATCAAGTCAAAAGTGAACCTCATAGGTCGACAAGGACGCGTACTACTTTAGAGTGGTACGTAATCCTGTCTTGGAGGTCATGTTGCTAGAAAACAATGAACCTACGAGCTATGGAGAAGCGATGATGGGCCCGGATTCCGATGAATGGCTTGAGGCCATAAAATCTGAGAGAGGATCCATGTATGAAAACAAAGTGCAGACTTTGGAAGAACTACTTGATAGTCGTAAGGCTGTTGGGTACAGATGGATTTTAAAAGGGAAGACAGACAATGATGGTATGTGTCACCATTAAGAAAGCTCGACTTGTCACTGAGATGTTTTCCGACAAGTTCAAGGAGTTGACTACGATGAGACTTTCTCACTCGTAGCGATGCTAAGAGTCTGTTGGAATTATATTAGTAGTTACTGCATTATTTATGAAATCTTGTAGATAGGATGTCAAAACATTGTTTCCTCGACAGTTTTCTTGAGGAAAGGTTGTATGTGATACAACCAGAAGGTTTTGTCAATCCTAAAAGATGTTAACAAGTATGCAAAGCTCCAGCGATCCTTCTAAGGACTGGAGTAAGCATCTCGGAGTTGGAATATACGCTTTGGTGAGATGATCAAAGATTTTTGGGTTTATACAAAGTTTATGAGAAACTTGTATTTCCAAATAAGTGAGTGGGAGCACTATAGAATTTCTGATGAGTATATGTTGTTGACATATTGTTGATCAGAAATGATGTAGAATTTCTGGAAATCATATAGGGTTGTTTGTTTTTCAATGGAAAACCTGGATTAATCTACTTGAACATTGAGCATCAAGATCTATAAGGATAGATCAACAATGCTTAATAGTACTTTCAAATGAACACATACCGTGACAAGATTTTGAAGGAGTTCAAAATAGATCGGCAAAGAAGGAGTTCTTGGCTGTGTTATAAGGTGTGAGTATTGAGTAAGACTCAAGACCTGACCACGGCAGAAGAGAGAGAAAGGACGAAGGTCATCCCCTATGCTTTAGGCGTAGTCTCTACATTATGTTGTGCTGTGTACCGCACCTGAAGTGTGCCTTGCCATGAGTCAGTCAAGGGGTACAAGAGTGATCCAGGAATGGATCACAGGACATCGGTCAAAGTTATCCTTAGTAACTAGTGGACTAAGGAATTTTTCTCAATTATGGAGGTGGTAAAAAAGTTCGTCGTAAAGGGTTACGTCGATGCAAACATTGACACTAATCTGGATGACTCTGAGTAGTAAACTAGATTCGTATAGTAG